>QJPP01003883.1:0-207500 GCA_003996215.1 Jaltomata sinuosa | reverse complement strand
CCAAAAAAAAAAAAAAGATAACATTAGAACCTATTATTAAAAATAATGATAATATGTCAGATCTTATAGTTTATTTATAATTGAAATAGATGCATATAATTAAATTTTAAAAGAAAATTCATATACAATTAGAATGACTAATCAATTTCTTGTGATGGAATGTAACGGTTCAAAGAATTTGATCAAAATTGTAAAGAAGTCAATTTTAAATTATTAATTGTACATGAGTCATTATAAGCAAAAATCACAATTTTTTTCTCAATTAACAATTATCTATCAAGAATACATGATAATTTATTATTTTAAAATTCATAAACATACTAAAATCACAAAGAAAACTTCTCAATTAGTAATTGTCTAAAAGATATATGATAATTTATTTTTGTTAACATAAAAAAATATACTAAATTTTTTAGAAAACTTACCTCAAATCACAAGCAAACTTGTCTCTTTAATCATAGATACTATCAATATTTCACAACAAAACTTCGTAATTAATAATTACACAATAGCTAAATTTTGTATCTTGTAAACATGCAAGATTAAATTAGTTGCACATTACTTATAAGATTTTGTTGTTGTTGTTGTTATTGTTGAGATGTCAAACATGCTATTTAATCGTTCTATAAATGATATTTAATTAAATTTAATTGGTCTTTTTGTTTGAATACTATAAATATTTAAATTTGGTGTCTGAAATCCACATTGAAACTCGACTAATCCAGATTTGAACCATGTGACCATATCTGAATATTCTAAATTCTAATGGTTTAAGTGAACAACATAATTGGACCTTCTTCCTTTCCTTGCTCTACGTACTAAAATTTTGACTTAGGCTTCATAAGTTAAAACTTAGACGAATTTGAATTTATTCAATGACTTTTTTACGGATTCCTTTATCACCAACGTGAAATCAATTGTTGTTGAAATTATTAAACAACTATGGCATACCAAGAATATATAGTGTGTATAAAATAAATATTTATTCAGGATTTGTGATATAGTCAAATAAGGTAAGATTTAATAATTAAAATTGTAATCGATTTTAAAATACTAAAACTTACCTTAAATCACAAGCAAATTTGTCTCTTCAATCATAGACACTATCAAGATTTCACAAAAAAAAAAAATCTCAATTAGTCATTATCTACCAAGAATACATGATAATTTATCATTGTAAATTTCGAGAACATACTAAAATTTTAGAAAATTTACCACAAATCACCAGCAATTTTATCTCTTTAATCATAGATAAAATTTTAATGGGTAAAAAAATTCTATACCTAAACCTGTTTTTCACTAAAAACTTCTCAATTAACAATTGTCTATCGAGAATACATGATAATTTATTATTGTAAACTTCAAGATCATACTAAAATCATAATTAAAAAAATCAATTAAAAATTGCCTATCAAGTGTACATGATATTTTATTATTGTAAACTTCAAGAACATACTAAAATTTTAGAAAACTTACCTCAAATTATAATCAAATTTGTGTCTTTTCAAACATAAATACTGTCAAGATTTCACCAAAAAACTTCTCAATTAGCAATTGTCTATCAAGAATACATGATAGTTTATTATTGTAAACTTCAAGAACATACTAAAATTTTAGAAAACTTACCTCAAATCATAAGCAAATTTGTGTCTCTTCAAACATAGATACTATCAAGAATACATAATAATTTATTATTGCAAACTTTAAAAACATACTAAATTTTTAGAAAATTTACCTCAAATTACAAGCAAATTTATCTCTATAATCACAGATACTATCAAGATTATAATTGATAACAAAATTCTATACCTAAACCTATTTTTTTCCTACGTGGTAATTTTGAAAGAATAATCTAAACCTAAATAAAGAAAGACAACTAATTTAAGTATCATAAGTTAATTGGTTAAAGAAATCCTAATTTTAAAGTGATTCATAAAGCAAAACAAAATTTTTAAAATAGAAATTTAGGTTTATAAACAATAAAAGACTAATTTTTTATTACTTCCTTTTAGGAATTCCTCACATACGATTTTTTCCCTTTTTTCCCTCAAATACAATTTTTTTCGAATCTTTTCCTTTTTTTGCTTCTAAATTTATTATTATTTATTTGATATATAATACAAAAGGAAAAGAATTATTATTTCCTACCTATTTC
The DNA here is from genome assembly GCA_003996215.1 of Jaltomata sinuosa. Classification (NCBI taxonomy): domain Eukaryota; kingdom Viridiplantae; phylum Streptophyta; class Magnoliopsida; order Solanales; family Solanaceae; genus Jaltomata; species Jaltomata sinuosa. The sequence continues at coordinate 205,345 of QJPP01003883.1, read as the reverse complement.
AATAAGAAATGATTTAATAATCAAAATTTAAGTTGATTTTAATGTCTTAAGTATCAGGAATATAGTAAATGACAATTTTGTCTATTGTGGAGTCTTTTAAGGAAGGACGAAAAGTTCAAATCACATTATAAGGTGCTTCACACTTTTAATATAACTAGTTTAGTGTACGTGCGTTGCACGTGTGTATCACAACAATATAAAAGATTGCATACAAAAAGACAATAGAGTATATAATATTGCAATTGAGGCCGGTGAAGCTCTTCACCACTCACGTATTTAAATCATTATCTAATATGATTAGTGTACGCGTGTTGCATTATGTATTACGTTAATCAATAAAAATATATGTGAAACAAACATATCTTTGAAAAATAAAAGTCAATATTAAAATAAATATAAATTTTAATATCTTTACAAAAATAAAATAATACAATAATTGAGATATCAGAACAATACAATTAAATCTAATCTTCACAAAAAAAATTTAAAACCCGACAAAACATTCATTTACCACCGGTGTTAAGCAACAACAAAAAAATCTAGTAACAGAGTAAAACTTACAAAAAAATAATGCAATAATCGAGATATCAAAACAATACAATTACAATTAAACTAACCTTCATGAAAAATCCTCAAAACCCGACTAAATATTCATCTACAATCTGTATTAAGCAACAAAAAATAATAATCTAGTAACCGAATAAAAACTATAATAAAATAATACGATAATCGAGATATCAGAACAATACAATTAAACCTAACCTTCATGAAAAATCCTCATAACCTGATCAAGCACATCTACCACCTGTATTAAGCAGAAAAACAACATCTGGTAACAAAATAAAAACTACAACAAAATAATACGATAATTTAGATATCAAAACAATACGGTTAAACCTAATCTCTACACAAAAATTCCTCAAAGTCTGACCAAACATTCATCTATCACCTATATTAAGTAGAGAAAATAACAGTAAGAAGAACAACAACATTATAAGGTCCTTCACACTTTAAATATATATATAAAATGTTTGGTCAAAAATTTCAACCTAATCTCAATCTAATCTCTACACAAAAATTCCTCAAAGTCTGACCAAACATTCATCTATCTCCTAGAACAGTTTTTGAAAGAATAGTCGTCATAAACCTAAATAAAATGAGACATTAATAAAAATAATATTAATTAATTAGTTAAAAGAAATTCTAATCCTAAACCTAAACTCCTAAAGTTATGCTTAAATCTAAATACTAATAACATAATCGTATAAATAACAAAGAGACAATTAATATAAATAATATTAATTAATTTATCAAAAGGAATCCTAAACCTAAACTGATGTTTAAAGCTAAAAAACATAGTCGTATAAATATATATTTAATTAATTCTATAAATTTAGACTTCTTGTTATATATTAATAATAATAATTGGAGAAAAATAGTAAAAAGACGATTTTGTCTAAAGAAGAGACTTTTAATGAAGGGTAAAAAGTTCAAATCATATTATAAGGTGCTTCACACTTTTAATATAGTATAGACTAGTTTAATGTACGTGCGTTGCACGTGTATGTCACGTTAATTTATTAACTTAAATAATATAAATATTTGAAAATCTTGAATATTGTTGCAATCCTGCATATTTTTATTTTTTTCATTCAATGTCCAGAACCCATTTTAAAACCCGACTAATTTGGATAAGCACCGAATAGAGCCGATTCGGGAGTAGCGCTCCCTACCAAGGATTTTTTTTCATATCCAGCGCCTACACAATTCTTTGTAAATAAAATAATAATAATTTGTTACTACCTTCATACAAAATTCTAAAATTTTAAATCCTAGAAGAAGAAAAAATAGACCATAGTTAAAAGAAACTCTTTTCAAGATTAGTTCTAATTGTACCTTTAACATGTGATTGTTAAACAAATTAAATTGTGTGGAAATTTCCTCCAACATTTAAAAATAGACATCTAGTTATTCCCATATATTTATTTCATCAGGGTTCTTCCCATATTCTCCTAATAATTAAAACTATCAATATTTTATGCGTACACCTCTTACTATATATATATATATATATATTTTAATCATATATTTTAGGGGTCCTTAAATTTAATTGAATAATAATTTGAGAAAAATTATAAATGACGATTTGATTTATTATTTATTATTTTGGCTTTCTCAAAAAATAAGGAGTAATTTATTTTAGAAATCTTGTACTTGTACGTAGTTGTGGATTAATAATATATGATTTTGTTATACACGAATTTCATAGGAGTAGCACTTGATTGAAAAGTTAAAAGGTCGTTCAATTTTACATAAGTATTTGAGTACTTAATTACGCGGACTAAAATATTGTCATATCTCTTTCTTCGAAGTAATTAAAAAGCAAAGAAAAGTATTAGTAGTACAACTTTTCCAACCTTATCATCACTTGCACTAATATAGATTATAACATTTTATAAGTAATCTACAATGTCTCTATAGTCTCATTTTCAGTAAACTTATACAATAAAAAATTGATATACTGGCATAAAATTTCACAACATCCCCCTCCCCCCCCCCCCCTTCCTTTTTTTTTTAGTTAATTAGAACAACATGGTCTCTTGTTATTCTTATCAGAACACTGTCCAACATTTATAGCAGTGTCTTGGCTAGGAATAGCAGCTGCTTCCTGAGAAGCCAGAGATTTTTTGCTTATGATTTGATAAATATCCAATAAAATCGTCTGGAACGCCTTCTCAACATTGTAGGCCTCGAGAACAGATGTCTCGAGGAATGAGAGCCCTTCTTTCTCGGGTAGTCCCCGAGCATCCTGCTCGGGGATGGATCTGAGGTGGTTCAAATTCGACTTGTTTTCAGCCAACATTATGACAATATTCGAGTCCGCGTGATCCCGGAGCACACAGAGTCATTGGGTCACGTTTTCGAAGTTTGCCTTTTTGTTATGTCATAGACTAAAAGTGCACCAACAGCTCCTTTGTAATAAGCACTTGTTAGTGCTCTGTACCTTTCTTGACCAGTGTTTCATATTTGTGCCTTCACTATCTTGCCTTCTAAGTACACCACGCAACCAAAGCATATATAGATGAACAAATTAGTGACAGAGTCAGAATTTTCACTATAGGAAGTAAAAATATAAGACACAAACACAAGAAAGCCAAGAAATTGATCAAGATATAATATATCTACAAAGTGTAACTTCTCAATTGACACTTTTTGGACAAGGGCGATTTCTCCACTGAGACAAATTATTTATACAAAAATTTAAGTTCTATGCACCCATTTTGAAAAAGCACAATTAAGCGGCTTAAACACTGCTACAAACAACCTTTATAATTATAAACGTACAATCAAAAAATTTCACTATAGAAAGTCATAATATAAGACGCAAACCAAGAAATTTCTTAAAATACTCGCTAAGCTATCTAAAGTTAAGGTTGTATCACCTAAAGCAGGAGTTGAAGTCATCTTTTGATCTTCTTAGTCTTATCAGTCCATGATATTAATAAATAGAAATAATTGTTGATGCAGTATTTTCCTTTGACATAAAACAGTTTTCACTAAGGAGGTGAAGCTTGTCTCCAGCCTATTATTGATGCAGTGTTGCCTCTTTCACCATGTTATATGTATGGGACAAAATATTGAAAAATCTTCTCTCTCTATGTATATAAAGAGTCCTAACTCTAAAATTATAAAGGAGATTAAAAAAATAAAATTTCTTACCTAGTTTAAATAAGAAAATATTTAATGCAGAAAATCTGATTAATGTAAAGCTAATTAAAAAATAATTGGAGAAAATAAGTGAAAAGATAATTTTATTTATTGTGCAGTCTTGTCAAACAAAATATATAAAAGTTGTTGAAAATAATTATAAATTTTAAAATAAGTACTTAAACCAACAATAATTAATAATTAATTTAGTTAGATACTCTCTCCGTTCAACAATACTTGTCCACAATTGACTTGACACACATATTAAGAAATAATAAATAATAGGCTAATTTTACTATATCACTCTCTAAATATAATCAATTCAATGCTTTGAAAGATGTATTGGGTAATGACTATAATTAATAGCTAAGGGTAAAATGGATAGAAATGGGTGAATTATCCATTGATTTTCTAAACTAGACAAATATTATTGGACATTTATTTTTAGTAACATAGACAAATATTATTGAACAAAGGGTGTATAATAAAGTTCTATTAGGAATTGTTAAAAAAAAACAAAACATGTTAGGATTTAAAACTCTTCCCATTAACACGCACATTAATACAAAACCTAACAAACTTTTCCATAAACATAGGAATTCAATTGACATTAGAAAACTTTTTCCACTAATTCAAAACTTTTCATTAACTTAGGAATTCAATATAATAATTGAAGAAAAATAGTAAAAAGATGATTTTGTCTAAAAAAGACATTTTTAGTGAAGGACAAAATGTTTAAATCACATTATAAAATGTATTTTGCACATGTGTATCACGTGAATTAATAATAAACGTATATAAAAAATAAAAAATTCTTACATCTTACAAATAATGAAAGATTTAATATCAAATTTCTTAGTGTGATCATAACAATATCCATAAGCTGAAAATAAACAAAGTATTATGAAGATCGATGACAAAATATAAATTTATGTAAATAAAACTTTGTTAGGTTACATCAAAAACAAATATTCAAACAACGATCATAGCAATCTGGGAGGTAAATTTATTGGTGACATTGGAAGTTAAAATATAAAAACTAATACTCCCTTAAAAATTGATATATACAATAATCGCGATAGCAGAATAATACGATTAAATCTTACCTTCACAGAAATTTTTCAAAGGCCGATCGAACATGCATCTACCGCCTGTATTAAGCGAAAAAATAACAGATAGTAACACAACATAAACTACAACAAAATAATATGATAATCGAGATATTAAAAATGATTAAACTTATTCTTTACACAAAAATTCCTCTAAACCCGATCGAACATTTATCTACCACCTGTACTAAACAAAAAAAATAAAATAGCAAATAGTAACAGAACAAAAACTACAACAAGATAATATGATAATCGAGATATTAGAACAGTACGATTAAATCTAATTTTTATACAAAAAGTTTTCCGAGGGTGATTTTGGTAATAGTACCAAAGGAACACCACAAACATTAGCATCTACCGTAAAACATTACCACAAACATGCAGATTAGCTATTACAACAGTCCCTTACCAACTTCCGCACTTCTGGAGCATGGTCATTGGGAAGAAAAAATGAGCCTTGAAGGTATTTATCCATGGATAGATGCAAAACCTAAAACAATAACACTAACGAAATGAGCAAAGAGATGAAAATGGGGCACGACAACAAAAAGAAAAACAACTGAATAGGACAACTGGATGGTACTCACTTTAGGCATCAAGATTATATATTGGTTCACATAACTCAATAATAGCTTTCTGAGAGAAGCATGAGGTGACTGGAAAAACTGTCCATTGAAAGATCAAGTTAGAAAATAATTTAACAACAAACTATATGCTAAAATAAGCAACCAAATCAAAAGCTGAGCAAATAAGTGAAAACAATAAGGAAAGAATCAGTTAACCTGTAGAAATCTTGGAAGGAAAATAATGATGGGTCGTTCAAATGACCAGAAATATCAGAATTAAGGAGTTGTGGGACATCCTCACAGACCTGCATTAGTGAAGATGCTCAGCGCCCAGTTAAGTATTAGTTGTACAAAACATAGATTTAACAAATGTCCTATCGGACCAATACTATGACTGCTAAACACAATCAAAAGTAAAATCATTAAATGTCTATTTTGGTTAGTGTAAACTTATTTATTTGAACTGATGAAACTATCAAAATCTCAATTTGATGCACAAACGTCAATCATAAATATCTATTCTTAATAACATATACAATAAACAAAAATCACAAAGAAAATTTTTTAATTAACAATTGTCTTCAAGAATACATGTTAATTTATTATTGTAAACTTCAAAAACTGACTAATTTTTTTAAAAACTTACCTCAAATCATAAGTAAATTTCTTCAACCATAAATACTATCGAGCTTTCAATTAGAAAAAAAAATACGTTCTAAACCTAAATTATCCTTTAGATCCTCTTTTTTTTAGCGGATGAAAGAGGCGCCTCTTGTGGACTTCATCACATACCCTAATTTCAGGTACTATGGCCAATCTCATCACGATATAAGTGAATTATTTTTTAAAAAATAAATTTAATGAATTCTATAAATTTTGATTTCTTTTCATATATTAATAATTATTAGAGAAAAATAGTAAAAAAATAATTTTGTTTATTGTGGAGTCTTTTAATGAAGGGCAAAAAGTTTAAATCATATTATAAGGTACTTCACACTTTTAATATAACTAGTTTAGAATACGTGCGTTGCACGTGTGCATCACGTCAAACCGTCAATGAATATAAAATATATAAAAAATGAATAAATTATTGAAAAATAATAATTGACTTTACACAAAAAAATAATTTTTTTATGAAAAAATAAAATTCAAGGCCTTTTTTTTGGTAAACTATAATATATATATATATATATATTATATATATATATATATATATATATATATATATATATATATATATATATATATATTATATATGCCCTTAATAGCCTATATGTAACGTTATAACTTGGGAGAAATATTTGTTCTCCATTAATTGGAGATTTTGAAGAAGAAAAATATAACTTAGTGAAGAGTCAAACTTAAAGTAACATCATTGTAACAAAAGAATAGAGAAGTACCTAGCTAGATTCAATTTTAACATTACTCAAGTAAGAGGCTTAACTGCATGCAATCATGTATACATATTGCAATAACAATTACTTATATAGTATAGTTTCACAAAGTGAGATATGAGAAAGATAAATGTATGCAGGTTTTACCTTTACCTCAGAGACTTGGTCATTCTGCGGAATTTCTTCTTCATCGCAGATTTGTTGAGCACGCTTGAAGGCTTGTATTACTTTTTTATCTTCGACGTAGCAAGCAACCTTTGTAATGTCAGGCTGAAAAGGGGGGGGGGGATAGCACTAGAGAGTCGGGAACTTTCACTGCAACTGAAGAGGCTCACACCTTCCATCAAACTAACCTATCAACAGAAAAAAAATGAAAAATAGAAAAAAGAAAAAGAAGCCAATTTGCTTTCTATGGACTCCTTCCACCAGATTACTTTACTGATTGTAATTCATTCAAAAAGAGTAAAGGAACTGGTTTCACAAAAGGGCTCTCAAAAGTGATCTGATACCTTCTTCCCTTAGTCTGGGAGGTAGGTTATGTAGGCGACAACTGTTCATAGGTGTATAAAGCCACGGAGCGATTCAGGCACAAATATATCTTTGCCCTTAGCCTGTATAGTCATAGTTTTCTTGTTGCTAAGCCTAAAGAATGATAAAATCATAAAACATATTAACTTCACCGTAATTTAACTCATGCCAAATTGAAGTTTCTCAAAACAACAAAACCAAATCAGGAACCCATGCTAAGCAAACATTATACAATTAAAAACACTACCTCACCGATCAAATATAACAAAACTCAACTTCAATAAAAAATAGTCTGTTTACACTTACAAAATCACATAAGACAGTAGAATCCTACATTAAAATTGCATGTAAACCTTCTACACCACATGAAAATGGCCAAATTTAAGGTTTCTCAAACAACAAAATCAAATCACTAATCCATGCTAGGCAAACCTTCTTACAATTCAAAACACAATCACATCAAACATAACAAAACTCATCTTCAATAGAAAAATCGTATGTATACACTTACGAAGTCCCATACGATATTAGAATCCTACATGAAAATTGCATGTAAACCTTCAAATTAAACAATAAAATCTTAATTTAATAAATAAGTGATTAACTATAATACTAACAATAATATATCAAAATATAGTTGAATAACATTATTAAAACTAAATCACAATTAAACAAATAAAGAAAAAAAAAGAAAAGAGATAACCCTTTAACTTTTTGGCTTACTTCATGTGGCGGCGGCATGCTTATTTCGTCCAATTTATCGGCCATAAATTTTTAACTGAAAGAGAAATACGAGAAATTATGAAAAGTGAAAAATTCATTGTCAATTGTTAATTGTATATACTTTATGCATAATCTTTAAAACTATTAACAAAAAGAATTAAAGAAAGAAGAGAGGTTGATGATAATGAATGCAAGAAAACGATTTGAATCAAAAATCAAAATAAGAAACTGTCAACTATAAACACACTGAAAATTAAAAAATTATGACATATTTAACATAATTATGTGAAATTCAATCCAAACAAACAAAATCATTCAACCCCCCTTCCCCCCCCCCCGATAACCCCACTTTTTTTCTCTCCTCTTCTCTTTTCTTGCACACTCACAAAAAAAATACCCATATAGCACGCCATTTTTTATTTTCTAAAAGTTTCACGGCGGTAATTTTGTTTTACCAAAAATAAGTAAGCTTTTTGTTAGGACTCCTCCAATAATTATTTTCCAAAAAATAAGGCAGTTTTTATTTTCTAAAATATTCACTACGAAACCAAATATTATTTATGGAAGATAAGCACACATAAAATATACAACTGTACATTGACTAACCTACGCGTACATCCTTTTCCTAACCTACACATTTAACTATTAACCTACTTGTTTCTCTTTTTCCTATTCTTTTTATCATGTGCAATTTTATTTTACTAAATAATTAAATAATAAAAATTATAATTGACAATTTTATTTATTGTAAGATCTTTTAATGAAGGAGCGAAAGTTCAAATCACATTATAAGGTCTTTCATAATATTTAATATTTTAAAATTAACTAAAATTTTATTTCTTGAATCTTTTCTTATTTGAATTTTATTGTAATTTTAATTGCAATATTATATACTTCATGGGGAAAAAATCATGTAAAATTGAGAATATACAATACATCCGTAATGATTATATTTTGCACAAGAAACCCCAAAAACCTAAACTAACACTATTACATACGTGATATATATGTACAATTAATTAATGTAGTATTTACCATATGCATACATGTCCTTCTTTTTTCTTTTAAATTAAAAAAATGTTTAATTCAAAAAATATATATATAAAAATTAACGATGAAAAATGTGAAAAGTGACTTCTTGTATAAAATAATTTAAGTCCAGAGCATGTGAAAAGTGACTTCTTGCAACTGAACATAAACTACAACAAAATAATATGATAATCGAGATATCAAAACAATACAATTAAACCTAATCTTTAAACAAAAAATCCTCAAAGCCCGACTGAACATCCATCTATCACCTATATTAAACAGAAAAACAACAGATAGTAACAAAATAGAAATTAAAATAAAATAATACGATAATCGAGATATATGAACAATACGATTAAATCCTAATCTTTATACAAAAATTTCTCAAAGTGCGATCGATCCTTCATCTACCACCTGTATTAAACAGAAAAATAACAGATAGTAAGAAAAATAGAAATTACAATAAAATAATATGAATACGATAATCGAGATATCTGAACATTACGATTAAACTTAATCTTTATACAAAAATTTCTCAAAGCGCGATCAAACCTTCATCTACCACGTGTATTCAACAGAAAAATAACAGATAGTAACAAAATAAAAATTATAACAAAATAATACGATAATCGGATATTTGAACAATATGATTAAACTTAATCTTTATACAAAATTTCTCAAATCTTAGCAAACATCTTATCCTTGATATACCCCAAGCTTGTTTTGAACGCGAAAAAAAAAACAAATAATAGTTACACCAAAAAAACAAAGCTAAAGTAATAGTAACTAATGAATCCTAATTCCTTAACCTAATAATTTTTCTTTCTAGCCTATGGTAGTTAATTTGTCAACTCTAAACCTAAATCAAAGACACATCATTAATATATAATATTTATGGTATAAAATAATTGTAAACCTAATTACTCAAAATTCTAAACCAAATGAAGACACCACGTTGGTATATATTTGTGGAAGACTATATTTTATTTATAATAATAATTTAACAATAATTTAAGGAACATAGTAAATGACAATTTTGTCTATTGCGGAGACTTTTAATGAAAGACAAAAAGTTCAAATCACATTATAAGGTCCTTCACACTTTTAATATAACTAGTTTAGTGGTATGTGCGTTGCACATGTACATCATGTCAAACTGTTAATCAATATAAAATATATAAAATTAAAAATAGCAGATAATAACATAACAAAAATTATAAGAAAACAATATGACAATTGAGATATCATACCAATACGATTAAACCTAACTTTTACACAAAAAAATTTCAAAGCCCGATCAAACATTCATCGACCACCTGTATTAAGTTTTAAGAATAGAAGATAGCAACAAAACAAAAACTACAACAAAATTATAATATGATAATCGGGATATTAGAACAATATGATTAAACCTAACCTTTATACCAAAACTCCTTAAAGCCTAATCGAACATTCATCTACCAGTTGTATCTACCTTAAAATAATATGATAATCAAAATATCAGAACAATACGATTAAACCTAACCTTTTCACAAAAAATTCTCAAAATTTCATCGAACATTCATCTACAACCTGTATTAAACAGAAAAATAACAGATAGTAACAAAATAGAAATTACAATAAAATAATACAATAATTGAGATATTAAAATAATATAATTAAGTCAAATCTTTATACAAAAAAGGCATCAAAATTATGTTAAGTGCATGAAGATTGAAGATTGAGTCAAATACCCAATAATTCTAGGGATTCCTATATGATTTGTTTTAGGTATTCCTCTATTATAATCAAAAGACGACTGAATATTTTTCCAAATAAAAGCTACGAAGTAAAAGTTACGGTACTTTTTTTGGAATATAATACTATTAATGTTGTAATATATATTTTTTAAAAAAATTAATTTTGAAACTTTTATATGTTTTGTTTTACGGATTCCTTTTTATAGCCAAATAAAGATTGGAAAATCCCCCTAAAATAAAGCTACGAGCTAAAACATACGATAATTTTTTTTTTGAACTTTCTAGAATATAATATTATTATATTTGAATATATATTAGTATTTATGTATAATCATAATTTATTTGAGGAAATAGAAAAAGATAATTTTGTCTATTGAAGGGCCTTTTAATAAAGGGCAAAAAGTTTAAATCGCATTATAAGGTATATAAGGTAAAATTCTTATTGATTTAAAAGTGTTAAATATTATTCTCTATTAGGTAAAATTTGTTTGTGCAATAATTAGTAGACCTTGGACTCTATGAATAACAATTCTACTAAAATTTTGTTTCTATAATTATGTTTTTTTTGGTTTTTCCGTATATGATTTAATTTTTTTCCTTTTTTTCCACACGTTACTTTTCTTCCTTTCTTTTATCTTCTTTACTTTTTGCTTAATAAGTTAAAATTTAATTTTTTTCAAATTATCAAATATAAGAAAAATAGTAAAAAGATGATTTTATCTAAATAAAAGACTTTTAATGAAGGACAAAAAGTTCAAATCACATTATAAGGTGCTTCACACTTTTAATATAGTATAAATATAGATTAGTTTAGTATACGCGCTTTGCGCGTGATCAAAATGCATACCTTAATTGTTAACAAACGCTATAGGAAAGAAAGTTGAACTTACAGACTTAATCATTGATTCGTCACTAAATTGCTCGTAGCATTCAGCGGCGATATGCTTGTTTCGTCCAATTTTTTGATCAACAATTTTCAACTGAAAGAGAAAACACAAAAAATTATCAAAAAAGAATAATTCATTGTCAATTGTTGATTATGTATGATTCATATATAACCTTTAAACAATTAAGAAAAAAAATAAAGAAAGACAAAAAAAAATGGTAATAACGAATGCAAGAAGAATCATCTTAACAACCACCAATCGCTACTAACAATCATCATCATTAGTCACTATATATCGTCAACCACTGTCATTATTCACCACCACCACCTATTTTATCGTTCAATATTATTACCTATGCTTTTATAATAATATAAAGAGATAGATTAAACATGATTTATTATATTTAAATAATATAATCAAAACTAAACACAATTAAATTTTTTTAAAAGGTAAACCTTAAATTTATTTGTCTATTTACATATATGGAGAGCCAGTACTTACTTTTTCTCCTTGCTCAATACCATAACCACTGTAACCCTTTAATATTGAAAGTTCGTGTACTCTTTGCTAATTAGTAGAGTACGGAAAAATAAAATCAAGAACAGGAAGTTAGTTATCTACTTAAGAGACGTCCAATAAGCAGAACATATATAAAATACATATTGCTTGTCAAGTTAAAAGCTAGACTATGTACGCATACGCTGAAATCTATTTATCAACAAAAATATTTGAAAACATGTTCTTTATAAAATCAAAAAGGACAGAAAAATAAAGTGAACTACATCATAAATATTATTGTGTTGTTGTAAAAAAGAAGAATTCTCAATTTATAAAAGTATAAAACCTTTTCCTTCAAGAAAGAATCACTTAATTATAGTAATTTTTTATTTTATTTTTATAATTTATTTATCAATATTAGAATTACATGAGTAATAAACTGAACTCATACCATAGTAATTTTAGTTTTTCTTTTGGGACGTTTATCAACTGAATACTTTGCATTATTATCAACTTTTTTTCTTTTATTTAGTTAGATTAATAATATAGCCTTCATGGATTTTTTTTTAAAAAAACAATACGTTTAAACATATTTAATACTCATATATTTATAAGTTTTAATAATTTAGTCCACATATATTTAGGAGTGTTCTCATATATTTTAGGAGTTTGTCTAGAAATAAAACTTTCGCTATATTTTACTTCTTATATATTTATGAGTTTTTTCATATATTATAGGAGTTTGTGCAGAAATAATTTTTTTCTATTTAATATAATCAATATTTAATATTATAAATATAATAGTATAATAATTGGGGGAAAAGGTGAAAAGACGATTTCGTCTAAAGTGAAGACTTTTAATGAAGGGCAAAAAGTTCAAATCACATTATAAGGTTCTTCACACTTTTAATATAGTATAGACTAGTCCTAGAATATGCGCCTCGCGCGTGTACCTCACTTCAATGAGTTCAATTTTATAAAATCACTTCGATATTATAAAAGAAAATATGCCTGAATTAATAAATAAATTGATGATTTTATTAAATACGAAAAACACTTAAATAGAAATTCCATGCGAAGTGCCACGTGGCGAATTTTTTTAAATAAAGTAGAGAGTGTAATATACACACCATTACATATTAGTTGAGATGTGTTTCTCAAAATTAATAAGTGATAGTTTAGGTATGAAAATTACACTTCCATTAGTTTAGGTATGAAACTCAATAAAAGAGGATAGTTTAAGTATGTTTTTGATAATGTTTTCCCATTAAAAATTTGAGAATCGTCTGACCAGCATTCTATTCCTATTCAGATTAAGAGTCAACAATAATGTATTCATTGTAATCCCACACGTGAAGCTTTCAAGAGGCTAGTAAAGTGTATGCAAATCTTACTTCTATTTTAAAAGGTAAAAAAATTATTTTCCTTATAGCTCTTGACTAAAAAGAAAACATATCAAAGTAAAGCAAAAAAGTGCACTTCAAATCTAAAAGCAAAATAGAATCCCATTCCTATAAACACATTGAAATTTTCAATAAAGTTCAACATATACTCACTACGAATCAATACTCAAATACATCACATTAAAAAGATACTCAAATAGAAAATAGAATATTTAAAATCCCAACTTGAATATTGCTCTGGTCTTTTTCTCAAATCGATGACTGCAAACAGACACCGTTAAATTTTAACACAATATTATTACAATAAAAAAACTCAGCAAAATCATTAGATATCAAAAAATCAAAAAATACTTACTAAACAAAAAACTAAGATTTTCAAAACCTCTTACCGTAAAATCACTCTGGTCTTTTTTTTCGGGATCGGCTCCGCTCCATTAATCTTTGCTCAAGTAATTATCAATGCACCTTTAGATAGATGACATGTGGATTGATAAACATAAAAGGTTGGGATTGCTTTGTAGCTTATTTTCTATTTTTGTGTATTATTTATTAATGATAATATTAAAAGACATACAAATTAAATTATTTAACCTTTTTTTGGATAGCATTACGATATTACTAAATGATAATGTTACAAAATATGAAATTAGTTCATTAATCGTAAAGAAAGATCAATTCTTTAACCTTTATTTTTGGTAGCATTGCGGTTGCTTCACAATTGTATTAACCTGAATAAAATCCAGAAAGTTTTGTTAGTTAAAATGCCAAAAGCTTCATTCTCTTTCCGGTTTCAAGAATGCAAACATAGCAAACAAGTTGTGCCCAACGTCATCTTTATTTTCTTATTTTACATTTTAATATATGTTCATTAACTAAGATGTGATTAATGGATTGACTCCATATTTTGTTATAATTATCATTAATAATATCGTAATGCTATAAAATAAAAAAGAAGAAGTTAAACAATTGGTTTTATGTCTTTTAATATCATTAATAATAAATAATACACAAAAAATAGAAAATAAGCTACAAATCAATCCCAACCTTTTATGTTTATCAATCAACATGTCAACTATCTAAAGCTGCATTAATAATTACTTGAACAAAAAGTAATGGAGCGAAGCCGAACCCTTTTCTTCCAACTGTTTGCTGACAAATCCATGCATGGCTGTCCAATTTATATAAAAGCTAGAGTATATTAATAGTGTAAAGTTCATTAAGTTAAATTTCTATACATGTAAATACACCCCAAGCCATGAGTCCATGACAAACCACACTAAACCCTTCCAGCTTCTGACTTTGTCGATGAATGACTTGTGTAAATATATAATGATTCAAATTAGGGTTTTTTTTTAAATCATAATTTTAGTTAGTTTTAAAGTCCTAAATATTATAAAAATAATGATATAATTGGAGAAAAATAGTAAAAAGACGGTTTTGTCTAAAGCAAAAACTTTTAATGAAGAGCAAAAAGTTCAAATCACATTATAAGGTCTTTCACACTTTTAATATAACTAGTTTAGTGTACGTGCGTTGCATGTGTGTATCACAACAATATAAAAAATTGCATACAAAAAGACAATAGAGTATATAATATTGCAATTGAGGCCGGTGAAGCTCTTCACCACTCACGTATTTAAATCATTATCTAATATGATTAGTGTACACGTGTTGCATTATGTATTACGTTAATCAATAAAAATATATGTGAAACAAACATATCTTTGAAAAATAAAAGTCAACATTAAAATAAATATAATTTTTAATATCTTTACAAAAATAAAATAATACAATAATTGAGATATCAGAACAATACAATTAAATCTAATCTTCACAAAAAAAATTCAAAACCCGACAAAACATTCATTTACCACCAGTGTTAAGCAACAAAAAAAAATCTAGTAACAGAGTAAAACCTACAAAAAAATAATGCAATAATCGAGATATCAAAACAATACAATTACAATTAAACTAACCTTCATGAAAAATCCTCAAAACCCGACTAAATATTCATCTACAATCTGTATTAAGCAACAAAAAATAATAATCTAGTAACCGAATAAAAACTATAATAAAATAATACGATAATCGAGATATCAGAACAATACAATTAAATCTAACCTTCATGAAAAATCTAATAACCTGATCAAGCACATCTACCACCTGTATTAAGCAGAAAAACAACATCTGGTAACAAAATAAAAACTACAACAAAATAATACGATAATTTAGATATCAAAACAATACGGTTAAACCTAATCTCTACACAAAAATTCCTCAAAGTCTGACCAAACATTCATCTATCACCTATATTAAGTAGAGAAAATAACAGTAAGAAGAACAACAACATTATAAGGTCCTTCACACTTTATATATATATATATATATATATATATATAATTTTTTCTCCTAGAACAGTTTTTGAAAGAATAGTCGTCGTAAACCTAAATAAAATAAGACATTAATAAAAATAGTATTAATTGATTAGTTAAAAGAAATTCTAATCTTAAACCTAAACTCCTAAAGTTATGCTTAAATCTAAATACTAATAACATAATCGTATAAATAACAAATTTAACTAAATAAAGAGACACAATTAATATAAATAATATTAATTAATTTATCAAAAGGAACCCTAAACCTAAACTGATGTTTAAAGCTAAAAAACATAGTTGTATAAATATATATTTAATGAATTCTATAAATTTAGACTTCTTGTTATATATTAATAATAATAATTGGAGAAAAATAGTAAAAAGACGATTTTGTCTAAAGGAGAGACTTTTAATGAAGGGCAAAAAGTTCAAATCACATGATAAGGTGCTTCACACTTTTAATATAACTAGTTTAGTGTATGTGTAAAAGCACGTGTGTCTTACGTCAATCAATAAAATTATATATAATATTTAAGACATTAAATCAAATATTAAGAGTAAATATAATTTATTTATTTAGTTATACACATACGGATAATAAGAAACACAATAGATAGTAACAGAACAGAAACTATAGCAAAATAATATGATAATCGAGATATCAGAACAACACTATTAAACCTAACCTTCATAAAAAATATCCGCAAAGCCTGATCAAACATTATCTACCATCTGAAATTAAGCAAAAAAAAAAATAGCAGCTAGTGACAAAATAAAAATTACGACAAAACAATATTATAATCGAGATATTAGAATAATACAATTAAACCTAATCTTTACACAAAATTTTCTCAAAGTCCGAACAAATTCCAGACCTAAAAAAAATACAAGTAGTATAGTTAAGGGGTGCACGAAATTGATTAAAAAAGATAGTACTTGGCTTCTTTATCAACTCCAAAGGCACCACTATGACACATCTCAATAAAAGTGCTACTTTATGTTCACAAGTTTAGAGGAACCAATAGGTTATGCCTATGATCCGACCTACGACAAAACAATACTATAATCGAGATATTAGAATAATACAATTAAATCTAATCTTTACACAAAATTTTCTCAAAGTCCGAACAAATTCCAGACCTAAAAAAAATACAAGTAGTATAGTTAAGGGGTGCACGAAATTGATTAAAAAAGATAGTACTTGGCTTCTTTATCAACTCCAAAGGCACCACTATGACACATCTCAATAAAAGTGCTACTTTATGTTCACAAGTTTAGAGGAACCAATAGGTTATGCCTATGAGCCGACCTACGACAAAACAATACTATAATCGAGATATTAGAATAATACAATTAAATCTAATCTTTACACAAAATTTTCTCAAAGTCCGAACAAATTCCAGACCTAAAAAAAATACAAGTAGTATAGTTAAGGGGTGCACGAAATTGATTAAAAAAGATAGTACTTGGCTTCTTTATCAACTCCAAAGGCACCACTATGACACATCTCAATAAAAGTGCTACTTTATGTTCACAAGTTTAGAGGAACCAATAGGTTATGCCTATGATCCGACCTTTCGAATATGTCCCTGCATTTGGACATCCAGTTGCTTTATTGTTTCATCTTGTGGATTATTTTGTCCATGGACAATGATAGTAGAACTGAGCTATGTGTTTGTAACCCAAGCAGAGAGATCGAAGAGCTTTCGTGAGGCGAATGAATTCACACGCTTTTATTGATATAGGCTAGTTGTGTTTGTGTGAATATATAGAGACTCAAATTAGGGTTTTTTCTTTCAAATTATAATTTTAGTTGATTTTAAAGTCTTAAATATTATAAATATAATAATATAATAATTAAGAAAAATAGTGAAAAGAAAATTTTATCTAAAGTAAAGATTTTTAATGAAGGGCAAAAAGTTCGAATCACATTATAAGGTGCTTCACACTTTTAATATAATATAGATATAGATATAGATAGATATAGATATAGATATAGATATAGATATAGATAGATATAGACTAGTTTAGTGTACGTGCGTTGCACGTATGTAATACGTCAAGTAATAAATATATAAAAATAATCAAAAATAATAATTAACATAAAAATAAATATAATATTTTTAAAAATTACTATAAAACTTTTACCTATGACTTTAAGAATTTAATAACATATTTAGACTTTATCAAAAAAAGGACATGTACATGAAGCGATAGTTGAACCCAAATTGAAAAAATCGACTATAACCCTAAATTATACATACACGAAGTACTCTTGCAAGATTGAATATATATATATTCAACATAGAGTAACACTTTTATAGCCAAAAAACGTATACATCCAAAAACTATTGGAATCGAAATAATATAATGTCATGTTGAAGCTATCAATTGTAAAATTGGACATCGATAAATCATATGAAAGAAAATTATAATAAAAAAAATATAATATCTAACATGGTTTAGTCAAGTGACCTACATATTGAAAAAATTAATATTAAAAACATAAAACTTATTGAGAGAATAATCTCCCCTAAATAAAACTTCTAACTACTGTGTTGTTTGTGGGAGGAACGAATCATCAATTTATAGAAGCTCAAAACTTTTACTCCAGAAAAAAATTAACTAAATATGAAAGAATCTTTTTCGTCAAGGAAATCTTTTCACCAAAAAAGGTAATTCTAATTATGGTAAAATACCATGACAAACTCTAACAAAAACTCCTAAACTTTAAAAAAAAATAAAAAAATAGTCAAAACATAGTGCCGTGTAAAAATTTTTTGTTTTGAATAAAGATTAGTTTAGTTCCGTGTAAATAATTATGAACAATGCATTATTATAATTTAAAATATTAGAAAAATAGTAAATAATAATCTTGTCTATTGTGGAGTCTTTTAATGAAGGGCAAAAAGTTCAAATTACATTATAAGGTTCTTCACACTTTTAATATAGTATAGAAGATAGATAGACATATAGATTTAATGGCTTGGATCACTCATATTTTAATTGGGTAAATATGAGCTTCAAGTTATTTTAAGAGCCCCTACAAATATGGTTAAAATGGATAAAATATAGGTATTCATATAGACCCATAATAGATCACTCACTTCTACTCAAATTTTTTAATTGTGCTAAAAAATAAATATTAATTTTTAATTTTAAAAAATATTAATTAATTTTTCAAAAAAATTAGAAGGTGGTGGGGCTGAGATGGGAGGGGGGGGGGGGAGGCAGGAATAATAATAATTTTTTTTAAAGAAACATGAAAAAAATCATTTTTTTTAGAAAAACATATAAAAATTTAGGGGTAGATGGGTGGAGGCGGAGGTGGGAGGGGGGTAGAATTGTTTTTTTTTTTTGGAAAACGTAAAAAAAAAGTTAGGGGTGGATGGGTGGAAGGGAGGGGGGATCCTAATAAAAAGAGGCCATGGGATCCTAATAAAAAAAAAGCACATTAACATTTTTAGCTAGTCAATTAAAAAAAAGGTTTAATATATTGACAATCTTATAATTTATGGCTAAATTTTATTTAAACACTCAAATGATGGTGTGTTTCAATTAAGCACTTGAACACAATGAGTTATTCTTATTGGACACTTTCAATTTAAAATTTTGAAAAACTTATACGCATGTTCTCAAATGCCTATTATGTAGATAAGTTAATCATTAAAAATAGGAAAAATTATTTGGGTAATTACTTTTTAATGAATAATTACTGTTTTTAGCGATATTTTTTATTTATTACCATCTATAGCAATACATAACAATAATATGATAAATCTACATGATGTATTAAAAGTAAACTATGCATGCAATATAGATATATTATAAGTGTTTTAAAATATATTATGCTTGTTTGGTAAGATATTGACACAATGTATTATAATTGTGTTAGAGTGTGTGATAAATGTATTATCCATGAATAAAACTTGTATTATATGTGTTTTATAAATTGTTCTCTGCAATATATATTAAAATTGTATTATAAATGTATTACAAGTGTTCAGTGAAAAAAATGCTATTGCTATAGGTGGTAAATATTTTTTTAATATAGCATATCTATGTAAGTTTCCCTTATAAAAAAAAGTCACATCCTTAAAGTATATGCATTCGCCTCAGTAAGTCGTACAAATTCCAGGCATTTTCTAATTAAGGATGATGTGTATAATTAAAGGTGATGACATATTTTATGTGGTTAACTTAACTAGCTACCTAATAGACGTTTGAGAATGCACACAAAAGTTTTTCTAAATTCTGAATAGAAAGTGTCTAATAAAAATATTTTATTATTTGTTTAGGTGATCAATTGAAGTACACCTTAATTCAAGTGTCTAAATAAAATTTACTGACATTATCAATGTATTACGCCTAAAAGAAATTTAACACGTTAGATGTAATAATTTGTAACTATCGTTAATGCACATTCAATGTGTAACAAGTATATATTCAGTATACATATAAATTATATATATTAAATATACATTGAAATTTCAAGAATCTTTTGTGCCAAGTTCGAGTAAGAATACTTTCGGGTTGAGAGTTGAAAATTCTGGGCTAGGCTAGCCTCGGCCGGAATTGGAGCAAGGTATAGTCCAGGGCAATCCGGGTAAGGATTGGGTTAGATGTCTTGGTTCGAGCTAGTTTTCCTTGTAGCTAAGACATAGAGGAGTCCGGAGAACTTTTCGGAATCAAATTTGGGTAAGAAGAGCTCCTGAAATCGAGGTTGACGTGAAGGAATTATTTCGGAACGTCGGGGATTCAAGGTGTATTGTAAAAAGGGCTCTTTTCAGGAATTTTCTGAGTTTCTGTCCGTGACGAGCGCTACCGCTCCGCCACGGCGACCCCCGCTATAGCGGAATAATTACCGCTATAGCGAAAGTCAAGACGGTCAACCTCCGCCATAGAGGTTGACTCCGCTACGGCGGTACCTCTATAGCGGAGTAGGGACCGCTACGGCGGTACCTCTATAGCGGAGTAGGGACCGCTATAGCGGAGCGACAAGACCAGAAAACCCAGAAAATGGGTTTTTAATTTCATTCTCTTCCCTTCAGCCCCAAAAACAGACGAGAGCTATTCCAAAAACCCTCCTAGGCTGCTCCAAGGCTTGGGAGCCATGGGGAGGAGGAATTCCGGTAAAAAGGATGCGAAACCACGGATTCGGGCCTGCAGAACCGCCAGGAACGCCTCCACAGAGCCAGAAACGTACGGTTGCAACTGCTTGGCGTCCAGGTAGGCTAGGTTTTCATAAGTAGTTAGACCTGTTTATATTCTGTACTTATCGTATAGTGGAATGGAGGTTTCATGTTTTAGGCCTCCGGGCACGGAGTCTGGCAGACTGGATACTGGATATTGTAGGACTTTTGGTTGGATTGAATTGTAGGTTATTGATAATTATTTGGGGATGTTTATGTTGTCCTGGTATGATAATATGATAGGGCTCAGGAACTGGGATGTCGGGAAGGTTCGGAGAACCGGGAATTGCGAGGATAACTAAATGGGTATGAAAAATGGAAACTCCTAGGTGAGGTTTCGGGAATACGAAGGGCATGATAAGTAGTGTTTGTTTTGCTAAGGGCTAAAGGGTGGAATTTCACATTGTTGTTATTTATGTATGTTCCGAAATCAATGTGGTTGTTGAATTATGCTAAAAGGGGAAACCGTTCATTATTCGTAAATAAACGGTGAGTGTGTTTGGCCTCCAGACGGAGGTCGAAGCTAAGTTATACACTCGGGAAAGAGGGTAGGTGATGGTTTATGATTCATGTAAATGTTGTATAATTTTGTACTCTTACCTAAGTGTTTGTATGAATTACATTGCTTAGGAAAGTTGTGTAGAATGTCTAAGGGTCTTGTTTTACAGTCTGTGAGTTGAACGGTGTGTTTGCTTGTTGGTTTTACAAGTTGTTTGTTCATCTATTTGACTGTGGATTGTTGACATTCGGTTGGCTCGGGTACCACGCCTGGTACAAGTTACTATTTAGTTGGCTCGGGTACCACGCCTGGTACAGGTTACTATTTGGTTGGCTCAGGTACCACGCCTGGTATAGGTTACTATTTGGTTGGCTCGGGTATCACTCCTGGTACGGGTTTATTTTACTGCATCATTGCATTGATATTGCTATGTTGCATGGATATTGTTGCATTGCATTGACTGTTATAATGGTTCCCTCAGTGGACCAGATTGTGTTTATAAAGTTTGATTGTGCATATGGTCCTTGAGGGGCCGGGTTGTCATTGTATTGATTCGTGAGTTTGGTCTTGGTATTGGCCGGGTTGCTATATTATGTTACTAGTTTGGTCTTGGTGTATGCCGGGTTGTTATAGCATATTGTGAGTTTGGTCTTGGTGTAGGCCGGGTTGCTATACTATGTTATTATTTTGGTCTTGGAGTAGGCCGGGTTGAGAGTTGAAAATTCTGGGCTAGGCTAGCCTCGGCCAGAATTGGAGCGAGGTACAGTCCAGGGCAATCCGGGTAAGGATTGGGTTAGATGTCTTGGTTCGAGCTAGTTTTCCTTATAGCTAAGACATAGAGGAGTCCGGGGGACTTTTCGGAATCGAATTTGGGTAAGAAGAACTTTTGAAATTGAGGTTGACGTGAAGGGGTTATTCCAGAACGTCGGGGATTCAAGGTGTGTTGTAAAAAGGGCTCTTTTCAGGAATTTTTCAAGTTTCTGTCCGTGATGAGCGCTACCGCTCCACCACGGCGACCCCCGCTATAGCAAAATAATTACCGCTATAGCAAGAGTCAAGATGGTCAACCTTCGCCATAGCGGTTGACTCTGCTATAGTGGTACCGCTATAGCGGAGCAAGGACCACTATAGTGGAGCGACGGGACCAGAAAACCAAGAAAATGGGTTTTTAATTTCATTCTCTTCCCTTCAGCCCTAAAAATAGACGAGAGCTAATCCAAAAACCCTCCTAGGCTGCTCCAAGACTTGGGAGCCACGGGGAGGAGAAATTCCAGTAAAAAGGACGCAAAACCATAGATTTGGGCCTGCAGAACCGCCAGGAACGCCTCCACGGAGCCAGAAACGCATGATTGCAGCTGCTTGGCGTCCAGGTAGGCTAGGTTTTCATGAGTAGTTAGACCTGTTTACATTATGTACTTATCATATAGTGGAATGAAGATTTCATGTTTTAGGCTTCCAGGCACAGAATCTGGCGGACTGGATACTGGATATTGTAGGACTTTTAGTTGGATTGAATTGTGGATTATTGATAATTATTTGGGGCTATTTATGTTGTCCTGGTATGATAATATGATAGGGCTCAGGAACTGGGACGTCGGGAATGTTCAGGAACCAGGAATTGCGAGGATAACTAAATGGGTATGAAAAATGGGAAACTCCTAGGTGAGGTTTCGGGAATACGAAGGGCATGATAAGTAGTGTTTGTTTTGCTAAAGGCTAAAGGGTGGAATTTCACATTGTTGTTATTTATGTAAGTTCCAAAATTAATGTGGTTGTTGAATTATGCTAAAAAAGGAAACCGTTCATTATTCGTAAATAAAAGGTGAGTATGTTTGGCCTCCAGACGGAGGTCGAGGCTAAGTTATACATCCGGGAAAGAGGGTATGTGATGCTTTACGATTCCTGTGAATGTTATATAATTTTGTACTCTTACCTAAGTGTTTGTATGAATTACATTGCTTAGGGAAGTTGTGTAGAATGTCTAAGGGTCCTGTTTTACAGTCTGTGAGTTAAACGGTGTGTTTGCTTGTTGGTTTTACAAGTTGTTTGTTCATCTATTTGACTGTGAATTGATGACATTCGTAGTTGGCTCGGGTACCACGCCTGGTACACGTTACTATTTGGTTAGCTCGAGCACCACGCCTAGTACAAGTTACTATTTGGTTGGCTCGGGTACCACGCCTGGTACAGGTTACTATTTGGTTGGCTCGGGTAACATGCCTGATACAGGTTACTATTTGGTTGGCTCGGGTACCACGCCTGGTACAGGTTACTATTTGGTTGGCTCGGGTACCACGCCTGACAGGGGTTTATTTTACTGCATCATTACACTGATATTGTTGTGTTGCATGGATATTATTGCATTGCATTGACTGTTATAATGGTTCCCTGAGTGGACCGGATTGTGTTTATAAAGTCTGATTGTGCATATGGTCCTTGAGGGGCCGGGTTGTCATTGTATTGATTCGTGAGTTTGGTCTTGGTATAGGCCAGGTTGCTATGTTATGTTACTAGTTTGGTCTTGGTGTAAGCCGGGTTGTTATAGCATATTGTGAGTTTGGTCTTGGTATAGGCCGAGTTGATATATTATATTATTATTTTGGTCTTGGACTAGGCTGGGTTATTATAGTATATTATGAGTTTGGTCTTGGTATAGGCCGGGTTGCTATGTTATGTTACTAGTTTGGTCTTGGTATAGGCCAGATTGTTATGGTATATTGTGAGTTTGGTCTTGGTATAGGTCGGGTTGCTATATTACATTATTAGTTTGGTCTTGGTGTAGGTCGGGTTGTTATAGCATATTGTGAGTTTGGTCTTGGTGTAGGTCGGGTTGCTATATTATGTTATCATTTTGGTCTTGGAGTAGGCCGGGTTGTTGTAGTATATTGTGAGTTTGGTCTTGGCATAGGACGGGTTGCTATATTATGTTATTAGTTTGGTCCAGGAGTAGGCCGGGTTGTTGTAGTATATTGAGAGTTGGTCTTAGTGTAGGCCGGGTTGCTATATTACGTTATTAGTTGGTCTTGGTGTAGACCGGGTTGGTCATGTTAACACTAGATGTGTGAGGGGGATCCGGGTGGGTCCGGACTATTTAAAAGAGGTGATGTGCCTATAAATTGATGTTATTAAGCCTAATAATGGCGGTCATGAATTATCATCGTTACTAAGCTAAGGGTAGGTCTTAATGTAGACCGGGTAGTCTGTTGGACACTTAGGTATGAGTGGAGGATCCTTGGAAGGTCCGGGTTATGTGATCCAAGGAGGGATTTAGATGTAGCTTTATGATGATCATGGGAGGTGTCAATGGTTGTCAGGTGAATTACATATGGTTTGAAATATAGAGGAAGACTGAGAGTCTGGGTGTGGTTATTGGTTAATATAACCAGGTGGTAAAACTGTCCTAGAGGTCAGGGAAAGTCTGGGAAATGGTAGCTAATACTGGGGTATAAGTGTTTTGGTTGGGCAGTGGACTGGATTTAGTCTGGGTATTTAGTCAAGGTAGTTGACTGGGGTAAATGTTAAAGGTGACTTGGGAAGTCTACGTGTCAAGGTGACTTGGGAAGTCTAGGTGACAAGGCGACCTTGAGAAGTCTAGCTATGAGTGAGACTTGGAAAGTCCTAGATGTCAGGGTCAAGGCTAAAGGTGAATGAGGGAGTTATAATGTTTGTTTTCATGTTTTCCCTATTTTGTTATATGATGGTAGGAGTGCATTCGGGTAGACCGATGATGCCTACCAGTATGTGTGTTTGTACTGATTCTACTCTTGCTATACCTTTTTAGGTATAGTCTAGTTGCAGGGTTGGTGACTTTTCATAGGTTCTCGACGATGAGGATCTCCAGCAGCTTCTGACCTTGATCCCATGGCGGAAGTTGTGTCTTTTCTTCCTTTTGCATCATCTTGTAGTAGCTCTTGTACCTATTTAGACTAGATCCTAGGGAGGGGTGTTTTCAACTGTAAGACTATTTTTTATTTTTCGGTGTTTTAATAAAAAGGTTATTTTGCTACTTTCTATTTTTTTCCTCATGTTACCTGTTGGATGGGTGGTGAGGGTTCGTCTATCTAGGCAATTAGAGTAGGCTCCCGCACAACCCGGTAGGTTGGGTCATGACAGATGGTATCATAGCCAGGTTACCAGTCTCTCAGTACAAGAGCAAAGTGTCGAATAGAGTCCTACGTATTGGTGTGTTGACGTCCACATCTAATCTTTGGGGATCTATAAGGCATTCTAGGAAACATCTCCCTTCTTTCTGTAATTAACGAGTCCATCGTTACGGGTAGTCCAATCGTGCCAACTTTTAGAGTTAGAAAACTCTGGGTTTGGGAGTTTGAAATTCTGGGCTAGGCTAGCCTCAGCCAGTTTTGGAGCGAGGTAGAGTCTAGAAAAATTCGGGTAAAGATAGGTTTAGGTGTCTTAGATTGAGCTAGTTTTCCACGTAGCCAAGACATAAAGGAGTCCGAAAGACTTTTCAGAATCGCATTTGGGTAATTAGAACTCCCGGAATTGCGTTTGACGTGAAGGGGTTATTTCAGAACGTCGGGGGAAACAGGTGTGTTGCGAAATGGCCAAAACTGTCAGATTTCCAGACATTTTGTCCGTGATGAGCGCGATCAATTTAAGACCGCTATAGCGGCAGCCTACCGCTATAGCGGGCCGATGGGATTTTAATGCAGAAACAGCTCCCAAAACATTCAATTTTTCACAATTTCATTTTGGGAGAAGCGCTAGGCGATTCTAGGCATTTTTCTTCCTTTTTTCTTCAAAATTCTTCCCTAAGGTAAGGTTTTCGTTCCCCAATCTTTGTATTACGTTTCCTATGCGGTAGAATTGCTAGGATGGAATTTGGGAAAATGTTAGAATAACCCAGGGATGGTGGAATTCGGGGAAGGAAGGGGATTCCAAGCATGTGTGTTCTTGGGTATGGATTAAAGTACATTATTATGATCATAGGTTGTTTAGTTCCCTGTTTTATTCGTAAAATAAATGATAGAACTAGGAGAATTAACGATGGAAAAACCCGGGAAAAGGGTGGGATGATCGTGGGTAGCCTGGGGTTTGGGGATTTGGTATAATCCACGTAATGTACATGCCTTGTGTGTTAATTATATGTACTATGTGTTGTTTTAGACCAAGAACGAGAAAGAAATCTGGAACACGGGAAAGCTCGGGTCGAACAGAGCTTGGAACATTTTGAGGTAGGTGATGGCTTATCATCTCCTGTGAATGTGTATATTCATGTACTCATGTCTAAGTGATTGTATGCATTACATTACTTAGGTAAGTAGTGTGGAATGTCTAGGTTCATGTTTACAGTTTGTGAATTGAACGGTGTGTTGCTTGTTGGTTTACAAGTGTTGTTCATTATTTAACTGTAGATTATTGACATTCGGTTAGCTCAGGTACCACGCCTGGTACGGGTATAACAAATGGTTGGCACGGGTACCACGCCTGGTACAGGTATAACAAATGGTTGGCTCGGGTACCACGCCTGGTACGAAATACTAACGGTTGGCTCGGGTACCACGCCTGGTACGAAATACTAACGGTTGGCTCGGGTACCACGTTTGGTACGGGTTTACTTTATTGCATCTTGCATTGGTTCCTTGATTATTGTATTGCATTGGCTGATATTGGTTCCGTGTGTGGACCGAGTTATTTTACTGAATGTGATACTTGATGTCGGTTCGTGAGTGGACCGGGTTGTCTATTTAAAGGTGCTATTGTTGGTGGTCCTTGAGTGACCGAGAACTTTGTATAACTGCTCTGTTGGTCTTGGTTTAGGCCGGGTGGAATCATTACTTTTGGTATGTGTCTAGAGGGGATTCCAGGGTGGGTCCGGGCTAGACGTAAAGGTATAGTTAATGGCTCATGTTTGTGGTATAGAACTGTAAGAGATGGATTTCATGCTGGGACAAGGTAGGTAGAGACTTATAGTCTAGGACCTGTATACTTGTTGCATGTTTTCCATATATTTACTTGCATATGTTGTACTGTTATATATGTTGTTTACTTGAAAACTGGTTGATGATCCTACCAGTACACAGTGGTGGTGTACTGATACTGCACTTGCTTGTCTTTGGTGGGTACAGGAAATCTACCAGCGACTGAGACGCGACCTCGCATTTAGCACCAGCACTTTC
This sequence comes from Jaltomata sinuosa, assembly GCA_003996215.1. Classification (NCBI taxonomy): domain Eukaryota; kingdom Viridiplantae; phylum Streptophyta; class Magnoliopsida; order Solanales; family Solanaceae; genus Jaltomata; species Jaltomata sinuosa. Next base: position 177,552 of record QJPP01003883.1, on the reverse strand, counting down.
AAGGGTGAGCTGCATTGTTTCGAGCTACTTTGGGTTATCCTTAGAGTTTCAGTCCATTTGTTTCAGACTTAAAACTATTTCATTTTTATCTTTTGGGGTTGCATCCCGGTATTCTAGATATCTGGTATTGATGTTTGGTACGATGACTTTCAGTTCCTAGGAGGGATTTTCCGCAGGATAATGATTATGATTAGTTCTTAATTTGTTTTGATTGCTAATTTACTTTTCGCTTGTTGGTTTTAGGCTGTTAGTCTAGGCAAGGGTTGAACTCTATTGGTTCGCTCATCCGGAGGTTGGGTGGGTGCCACTCACGACGGGTTGGGTCGTGAAAAAGATGGTATCAGAGCCTAGGTTCGTTGATTTCGTCGTACGAAACAGGTCTAGTAGAGTATTGCGGAACGGTGCGGAGACGTCCATACTTTTTTTCAGGAGGCTATGGGGCTTTAGGAAAAAAAAACTATCTCTTCCTTTTTTCCTTCGTGCTATAACTTGATTCCAATTGGTATCTGGTGATACAAATTGGTATCTAACCTCCTTCACTCTTCTATCCGCAGATAGTCACTACAATGAATAATAGAGCAAGGACAGCGATCCCAGCAGCGGGCTCGGCAGTTCATGGCAGAGGTAGGGGAAGGGGAAGGGGATGAGCTAGAGCCGCACCCGCTAGGGGTGGAGCTCGAGTTGCTGCTGCACGTGAGGTAACCCTTCTCTCACCTCAGGATTATGTGGCTGAGGACGCAGAAGAAGTGGTTGTAGAGGATGGATGGGCTCAAGAGGAGGAGACACCGATTGGCGGTGCAGGCCTTCCTGCTATGACACCAGAAGCTTTTAAGCAGGCGTGGGATATTCTGAGTGGGTTGGTTGGTGCTGGAGCCATACCCGTAGCTTATGCAAATCAGGCCTTGGATACTCAGCCATCGGTTACTACAACACCAAGGATGGACGCAACTTCGGGCATAAATGATCTCCTTAGGCCAATGTTAGGCCCAGTGATGACAGGTAATGAACATGAGATGCTGACTAAGTTCCTTAAGATGAAACCTCCGATGTTTCAGGGTATAGACAAGGAGGATGCCTATGAGTTCATCCTGCATTTCCATGAGAGGTTGCACAAGTTGGGTTTCGTACGTCAGCATGGGGTGGAGTTTGTCACTTTTCAACTGCAGGGTGATGCTAAGCAGTGGTGGAGGTCTTATGTTGAGTGTCGGTCTTCTATTCTACCTACCCTAACTTGGGAGCAGTTCCACGCGTTGTTTCTAGAGAAGTACGTTCCCCGTACTTTGAGGGACCGGAAGAAGGATGAGTTTCTGAACTTGGAGCAGGGTAGCATGTCGGTCTTAGCTTATGAGGTTAAATTACATGCGTTGTCTCATTTTGCTACACAGATGTTGGGTTCCAAGGAGGAACGGGTCCGGTTGTTTATCAAGGGTCTGAATAGTGAATTGCAGGTACTGTCGGTGCATATGACTTCTTCAGGAAAGGGTTTTAATGATGTGGTGGATTATGTGAAGAAGATTGAGGGAGTTAGGCAAGCGGAGTAGGCTAAGGATTTATCCAGGAAACCCCAGAGTGAGGGAAGATATGGTGGTTCATACTCCAGGGGCCAGCATCAGCATGCTTATCCGTCCCGTCCTATTCAGTTAGCTCTGCCAGCTACTACAGGTGGTCGTCAGGGAGCTCAGTCTTCAACTCCTAGAGGCCAGGGAGCGTCCTATACATCAGCTAGCAGACCTACTCTTGATCGTGGTTGCTTTCATTGTGATGAGTTGGGCCACTTTAAGAGGGAGTGTCCACATAGGCAGACAGGTAATCAAGGTCAGCAGCAGACTAGAGCAGTGGTTCCGGCAGGTAGAGGCGGTAATGCTAGGGGTCATCCACAAGGTGGGCGAGGTAATTTTCAAAGAGGCCGGGGAGACCGAGGGAATAGCGGCGCAGGCAGGGGTGCGACGCAGCCGGCCTGGGAAGTTGCTCGGATTGATGATCGGGCTCATTGCTATGCTTTTCCAGGAAGGACTGAGGCGGAAGCCTCAGATGAGGTGATCACAGGTACCATTCTTGTCTGTGATAAAATGGCTTCAGTACTATTTGACCGAGGATCTACGTATTTGTGAGTTTTGATTTGGGGCTGGGTTTGACTTGTGACATCCTTGATTCCCCTATCTATGTTTCTACCCCAGTTGGAGAGTCGGTGGTTGTGACTCATGTATATCGTGATTGTTCTGTTGTTTTTGTGGGGTTACATACTTGGGTAGACTTGGTAATTCTAGATATGGCCAATTTTGATATTATCTTGGGTATGACCTGGCTATCTCCTTATCATGTTGTGTTGAACTATAACACCAAGACTGTGGCTCTAGAGATTCTAGGTAAGGATATACTAGAGTGGGAAGGTGTGTACAGGCCTAATCCAGTTAAGATAATATCATTTGTACGGGCTAGGAAGCTAGTGGAGAGGGGTGTCTAGCCTTCTTGGCTCATCTCCGGGATGATAGTGTGGAGTCTCCTCCTATTGATTCAGTTCCAGTGGTTTCCAAATTTTTAGAGGTGTTTCCAGCAGACTTGCCTGGTATGCCTCCGAACAGGGACATAGATTTTTGTATTGATTTGGAGTCGGGCACTCGTCCCTTCCATTCCTCTGTATCGTATGGCTCCGGCAGAGTTAAGGGAACTTAAGACTCAGCTGCAGGAACTCCTAGATAAGGGATTTATACGTCCCAGTGCTTCACCTTGGGGTGCTCCGGTTTTATTTGTAAAGAAAAAGGATGGTAGTATGCGGATGTCCATAGACTATAGGCAGTTGAACAAGGCGACCATCCGGAATAAGTACCCTCTACCCCGTATAGATGATTTATTTGACCAGTTTCAGAGTGCATCAGTGTTCTCAAAAATTGACTTGAGATCGGGGTACCATCAGTTAAAGATTAGGCCGAAGGATATTCCAAAAACTGCTTTTCAGACTTAGTATGAGCATTATGAGTTTTTAGTAATGTCGTTTGGTTTGACCAATGCACCAGCAGCATTCATGAGTTTGACGAATGGGGTGTTTAAGTCTTACTTGGATTCCTTTGTTGTCGTGTTCATCGATGATATTTTGATCTACTCTAAGAGTAGGGAGGAGCATGCTAGTCATCTTCGTATTGTGCTGGAAATTTTGAGGCACCAAAAGCTTTATGCAAAATTCACTAAGTGCGAGTTTTGGTTGACTTCTGTGGCATTCTTGGGGCATATAGTGTTAGAAATAGGGGTGATGGTGGATCCCCAGAAAATTGAGGCAGTCAAGAGTTGGGTTCGGCCTAGCTCTGTGACCGAGGTGAGGAGTTTCATTGGGCTCGCGGGGTACTACCGAAGGTTTGTTAAGAATTTTTCTTCTATTGCTACTCACCTGACCAGGCTGACATAGAAGGAGGTACCATTCATGTGGTCCAACAAGTGCGAGGAGAGCTTCCAAAAGCTTAAGACACTTTTAACCACAACCCTTATTTTGTCCTTGCCGGTTGAAGGTAAAGACTTTGTTGTTTACTGTGATGCTTCATATTCTGGTTTGGGTGCTGTGTTGATACAGGATAGGAATGTGATAGCCTATTCATCCAGGCAGTTGAAGGTTCATGAAAGGAATTACCCGACTCACGATTTAGAGTTGGCAGCGGTGGTTTTTGCATTGAAAATCTGGAGACACTATCTTTATGGTGTCAAGTGTGAGGTATTCACAGATCATCGCAGTCTGCAACACGTTTTCACTCAGAAGGATTTGAATCTGAGGCAGATGAGGTGGATGGAGTTATTGAAGGATTATGATGTGACAATTTAGTACCATCCGGGTAAGGCTAATGTGGTGGCAGACACATTGAGCCTGAAAACTGTTAGCATGGGTAGGTTGGCTTGTTTGGGGGATTCCAAACGACTATTGGCTAAGGAGATTCGGGCTTTGGAGGCCAAGTTCATGCACTTGGGTGTTTCAGATCAAGGTGAGTTTTTGGCCAGCATTGAGGTCAAGGCCACCTTCATAGAGGAAATAATGGCAAAACAGTTTTAGGATCTAAAACTGGATAAGTTGTGAGGTAAGGTAATATCCGGAGAGTCCAGAGAGGTCATGTTAGACTCTGGTGGAGTGTTACATTTCAGAGAGAGGATTTGTGTTCCTCTGGTGGACGATATAATTCAGAGAATCTTAGCAGAAGCTCATGGTTTGTGGTACTCAATTCATCCGGGTGTGACCAAAATGTACAGAAACTTGAGGCAGCGTTACTGGTGGCCTGGGATGAAAAGGGACATAGTTGATTTTGTGTCCAAATGTCAGAACTGCCAGCAGGTAAAGTATGAACATCAGAGACCTGCAGGACTACTTCAGAGAATGCCAATTCCAGAGTGGAAGTGGGAGAGAATAGCCATGGATTTCGTGGTGGGTCTTCCTAAGACATTGGGGAAGTATGACTCAATTTGGGTCATTGTTGACAGGTTGACCAAGTCCGCTCACTTCATTCCGGTCAGGATAGATTACAATTCGCAGCAATTGGCTAAGATCTATGTGAAGGAGATTGTGAGACTGAATGGGGTACTACTGTCCATCATTTCAAACAGAGGTACATAGTTTACTTCTAAGTTTCGGGGCAAGTTACATGAAGAGTTGGGTACACAACTCACCTTTAGCACAGCCTTCCACCCTCAAACTGATGGTCAGTCGAAAAGGACGATCCAGGTATTGGAGGACATGCTGAGATCATGTGTGATGTACTTCGGGGGTCATTGGGACCAGTTTCTACCGTTGTGCAAATTCTCGTACAATAATAGCTACCACTTCAGTGTTGACATGGCACCGTTCGAGGCCTTGTATGGGAGGAACTACAGATCACCGGTTGGGTGGTTTGAGGAAGGCGATGTAAAGCCTCTGGGCGTAGACTTAGTGAAGGAAGCGCAGGAAAAGGTAAGGGGCATAAAGACCAAGTTGCTGGCTGCTCAAAGCAAGCAGAAGGAGTATGCAGATCGCAAGGTCTGGGACATGGACTTTCAGGTTGGTGAGCATGTATTGTTAAAGGTATCACCCATGAAAGAGGTTATGCAGTTTAGTAAGAAGGGCAAGCTTAGCCCTCGGTTCATCGGTCCGTTTGAAGTTCTTGAGATTGTGGGGCTAGTGGCTTATAAGTTAGCACTGCCATCTAGTTTGTCGGGTGTCTATTCGATATTCCATGTATCCATGCTTAAGCGATACCATGGAGATGGAGATTACATCATTAAGTGGGATGAGATACTTTTCGATAAGGATCTTTGTTATGAGTAAGAACTTGTTTTGATTCTTGCTTGGGATGTCCAAAAGTTGAGGACAAAGGTGATTGATATGGTGAAGGCTCAGTGGAAGCATCGTCCGGTTGAGGAAGCCACTTGGGAAATCGAAAAGGACATGCGGGACAAGTACCCTCAATTGTTTGAGGATTCAGGTACTACACTTCCTTCCTTTTATTTCTGTAATATCGGGTTTGATCGTTCGAGGATGAACGATAGGTAAATTGATATCTGTAGTAACGACCGGGTCCATCGTTACAGGTAGTCCAATCGTGCCAAGTTTTAGAGTTATAAAACTCCGAGTTTGGGGGTTTGAAATTCTGGGCTAGGCTAGCCTCGATTGGTTTTAGAGTGAGATAGATTCTAGGGAAATCTGGGTAAAGATGGGTTTAGATGTCTTGGATTGAGCTAGTTTTCCACGTAGCCAAGACATAAAGGAGTTCGGCGGACTTTTTGGAATCGCATTTGGGTAAGTAGAACTCCCAGAATCGCATTTGACGTGAAGGAGTTATTTCAGGACGTCGGGGGAAACAGGTGTGTTGCAAAATAGCCAAAACTGGCAGATTTCTGGACATTCTATCCGTGACGAGCGCGATCACGCGTAATAGCGGCCACCGCTATAGCGGTGGAAATTACCGCTATAGTGACGGTCAAAGGGCGATCAACCTACTTAAGATCGCTATAGCGCCAGCCTACTACTATAGAGGAGCGGGGCCCACTATAGCGGGACGATAGGATTTTAATGCATAAATAACTTCCAAAACATTCAGTTTTTCACAATTTCATTTTGGGAGAAGGGCTAGGCAATTCCAGGCATTTTCTTCTTTTTTCCGTCAAAATTCTTCCCTAAGGTAAGGTTTTCGTTCCCCAATCTTTGTATTATGTTTCCTATGCGGTAGAATTGCTAGGAGGAAATTAGGGAAAAGGTTAGAATAACCTAGAGATGGTGGAATTTGGGGAAGGAAGGGGATTCCAAGCATGTGTGTTCTTGGGTATGGATTAAAGTACATTATTATGATCATAGGTTGTTTAATTCCCTGATTTATCCGTAAAAAAATGATAGAACTAGGAGAATTAATGGTGAAAAAACTCAGGAAAAGGGTGGGATGATAATGGGTGGCCTGGGGTTTGGGAATTTGGTATAATTCGGGTAATGTACATGCCTTATGTGTTAATTATATGTACTGTGTGTTGTTTTAGACCAAGAACGAGAAAGGAATCCGGAACACGGGAAAGCTTGGGTCGAATAGAGCTTGGAACATTTCGAGGTAGGTGATGGCTTATGATCTCCCGTGAATGTGTATATTCATGTACTCATGTCTAAGTGATTGTTTGCATTACATTACTTAGGGAAGTTGTGTGGAATGTCTAGGTTTCTGTTTACAGTTTATGAATTGAACGGTGTGTTGCTTGTTGGTTTACAAGTGTTGTTCATTATTTGACTGTGGATTATTGATAGTCGGTTGGATCGAGTACCACACCTAGTACGGGTATAACAAATGGTTGGCACGCTACCATGCCTGGTACAGGTATAATAAATGGTTGGCTCGGGTACCACGCCTGGTACAAAATACTAACGGTTGACTCGGGTACCACGCCTGGTATGGGTTTACTTTAATGCATCTTGCAATGGTTCCTTGATTATTGTATTACATTTGCTGATATTGGTTTCGTGTGTGGATCGAGTTATTTTACTAAATGTGATACTTGATGTCAGTTCAGTGAGGGGACCGGGTTATCTATTTAAAGGTGCTATTGTTGGTGGTCCTTGAGTGGCCGGGAACTTTGTATAACTGTTGTGTTGGTCTTGGTTTAGGCCGAGTGGAATCATTACTTTTGGTATGTGTCTAGAGGGGATTCCAGGGTGGGTCTGGGCTAGACGAAAAAGTATAGTTAATGGCTCATGTTCGTGGTATAGAACTGTAAGAGATGGATTTCATGCTGGGATAAGGTAGGTAGAGACTTATAGTCTAGGACATGTATACTTGTTGCATGTTTTCCATATATTTACTTGCATATGTTGTACTGTTATATATGTTGTTTACTTGAAAACTGGTTGATGATCCTACCAGTACACAGTAGTGGTGTACTGATACTGCACTTGCTTGTCTTTGGTGAGTATAGGAAATCTACTAGCGACTGAGACGCGACCTCGCATTTAGCACCGACGATTCTAACTTTCAAGGGTGAGCTGCATTATTTCGAGCTACCTTGGTTTATCCTTAGAGTTTCAGTCCATTTGTTTCGAACTTAAAACTATTTCATTTTTATCTTTTGGGGTTGCATCCTCGTATTCTAGATATCTGGTATTGATGTTTGGTACGATGACTTTCAGTTCCTAGGAGGGATTTTCCGCAGGATAATGATTATGATTAGTTCTTGATTTGTTTTGATTGCTAATTTACTTTTCGCTTGTTGGTTTTAGGCTTTTAGTCTAGGCAAGGGTTGAACTCTATTGGTTCATTCATCCGGAGGTTGGGTGGGTGCCATTCACGATTGGTTGGATCGTGACAAAGATGGTATCAGAGCCTAGGCTCGTTGATCTCGTTGTACCAAATAGGTCTAGTAGAGTCTTGCGGAATGGTGTAGAGACGTCCGTACTTTTCTTCGGGAGGCTATGGGGCTTTAGGAAAATTTTTTATCTCTTCCTTCTTTCCTTCGTGCTATAACTTTATTCCAATTGGTATCTGGTGATACAAATTGATATCTAACCTCATTCATTTTTTTATCCCAGCAGTAGGCCCGGCGATTTGTGGCAGAGGTAGGGGACGAGCTGGAGCCGCACCCACCAGGGGTGGAGCTCGAGCTGCTGTTGCACGTGTGGTAACCCCTCCCCCACCTCAGGATCATGTGGCTGAGGACGTAGAAGAAGTGGTTGTAGAGGATGGAGGGCATCAAGAGGAGGTGGCACCGGTTGGGGGTGCAGGTCTTCCTGCTATGACACCGAAAGCTTTTAAGCATGCGTGGGATATTCTAAGTGGGTTGGTTGGTGCTGGAGCCATACCCGCAGCTTATGCAAATCAGGCCTTGGATATCAGCCAGCGGTTACTACAACACCAAGGATGGACGCAGCTTCGGGCACAAATGATCTCCTCAGGCCAATGCTAGGCCCAGTGATGACAGGTAATAAACATGAGATGTTGACTAAGTTTGGGGATGAACGATGGGTAAATTGGTATATGTTGTAACGACCGAGTTCATTGTTATGGGTAAACATTTCATGCCAAGTTCGAGTTAGAATACTTCCGGGTTGAGAGTTGAAAATTCTGGGCTAGGCTAGCCTCAGCCAGAATTGGAGCGAGGTACAGTCCAGGGCAATCCGGGTAAGGATTGGGTTAGATGTCTTGGTTCGAGCTAGTTTTCCTTATAGCTAAGACATAGAGGAGTCCGGGAGACTTTTTGGAATCGAATTTGGGTAAGAAGAGCTTTTGAAATTGAGGTTGACGTGAAGGGGTTATTCCAGAACGTCGGAGATTCAAGGTGTGTTGTAAAAAGGGCTCTTTTCAGGAATTTTCCAAGTTTCTGTCTGTGACGAGCGCTACCGCTCCGCCACGGTGACCCCCGCTATAGCAGAATAATTACCGCTATAACGGAAGTCAAGATGGTCAACCTCTGCCATAGCGGTTGACTCCGCTATGGTGGTACCGCTATAGCGGAGCAAGGACCGCTATAGCGGAGCAACGGGACCAGAAAACCCAGAAAATGGGTTTTTAATTTCATTCTCTTCCCTTCAGCCCCAAAAATAGACGAGAGCTAATCCAAAAACCTTCCTAGGATGCTCCAAGGCTTGGGAGCCATGGGGAGGAGGAATCCGGTAAAAAGGACGCGAAACCATGGATTTGGGCCTGCAGGAACGCCTTCACGGAGCCAAAAATGCACGGTTGCAGCTGTTTGGCGTCCAGGTAGGCTAGGTTTTCATGAGTAGTTAGACCTGTTTATATTCTGTACTTATCATATAGTGGAATGGAGATTTCATGTTTTAGGCCTTCAGGCACATAATCTGGCGGACTGGATACTGGATATTGTAGGACTTTTAGTTGGATTGAATTATGGATTATTGATAATTATTTGAGGCTGTTTATGTTGTCCTGGTATGATAATATGATTGAGCTCAGGGACTGGCATGTCGGGAAGGTTCAGGGAACCGGAAATTGCGAGGATAACTAAATGGGTATGAAAAATGGGAAACTCCTAGGTGAGATTTCGGAAATACGAGGGCATGATAAATAGTGTTTGTTTTGCTAAGGGGTAAAGGGTGGAATTTCAGATTGTTGTTATTTATGTAAGTTCCAAAATCAATGTGGTTGTTGAATTATGCTAAAAAGGGAAATCGTTCATTATTCATAAATAAAGGGTGAGTGTGTTTGGCCTCCAGACGGAGGTCGAGGCTAAGTTATACACTCGGGAAAGAGGGTAGGTGATGGTTTATGATTCATGTAAATGTTGTATAATTTTGTACTCTTACCTAAGTGTTTGTATGAAATACATTGCTTAGGGAAGTTGTGTAGAATGTCTAAGGGTCCTGTTTTATAGTTTGTGAGTTAAACGATGTGTTTGCTTGTTGGTTTTACAAGTTGTTTGTTCATCTATTTGACTGTGGATTGTTGATATTCGGTTAGCTCCGGTACCACGCCTGGTACAGGTTACTATTTAGTTGGCTCGAGTACCACGTCTGGTACAGGTTACTATTTGGTTGGCTCTGGTACCACGCCTGGTACAGGTTACTATTTGGTTGGTTCGGGTACCACGCCTAGTACAGGTTACTATTTGGTTGGCTCGGGTACCACGCCTAGTACGGGTTTATTTTACTGTATCATTGCATTGATATTGCTGTGTTGCATGGATATTATTGCATTGCATTGACTGTTATAATGGTTCCCTGAGTGGACCGGATTGTGTTTATAAAGTATGATTGTGCATATGGTCCTTGAGGGGCCTGGTTGTGATTGTATTGATTATTGAGTTTGGTCTTGGTATAGGTCGGGTTGCTATGTTATGTTACTAGTTTGGTCTTGGTGTAGGCCGGGTTGTTATAGCATATTGTGAGTTTGGTCTTGGTATAGGCCGGGTTGCTATATTATATTATTATTTTGGTCTTAGAGTAGCCCGGGTTATTGTAGTATATTGTGAGTTTGGTCTTGGTATAGGCCGGGTTGCTATGTTATGTTACTAGTTTGGTCTTGGTGTAGGCTGGGTTGTTATGGTATATTGTGAGTTTGGTCTTGGTATAGGTCGGGTTGCTATATTACGTTATTAGTTTGGTCTTGGTATAGGTCGGGTTGCTATATTACGTTATTAGTTTGGTCTTGGTATAGGTCGGGTTGCTATATTACGTTATTAGTTTGGTCTTGGTGTAGGTCGGGTTATTATAGCATATTGTGAGTTTGGTCTTGGTGTAGGCCGGGTTGCTATATTATGTTATTATTTTGGTCTTGGAGTAGGCCGGGTTGTTGTAGTATTTCGTGAGTTTGGTCTTGGCGTAGGCCGGGTTGTTGTAGTATATTGGGAGTTGGTCTTGGTGTAGGTCGGGTTGCTATATTACGTTATTAGTTGGTCTTGGTGTAGACCGGGTTGGTCATGTTAACACTATATGTGTGAGGGGGATCCGGGTGGATCCGGACTATTTAAAAGAGGTTATGTGCTCATAAATTGATGTCATTAAGCGTAATAATGGCGGTCATGAATTATCATGGTTACTAAGCTAAGGGTGGGTCTTGGTGTAGACCGGGGTAGTCTGTTGAACACTTAGGTATGGGTGGAGGATCCTTGGAAGGTCCGAGTTATGTGATCCAAGGAGGGATTTAGATGTAGCTCTATGATGATCATGGGAGGTGTCAATGGTTGTCAGGTGAATTACATGTGGTTGGAAATATAGAGGAAGACTGAGAGTCTGGGTGTGGTTATTGGTTAATATAACCAGGTGGTAAAACTGTCCTAGAGGTCCGGGAAAGTCTGGGAAATGGTAGCTAATAGTGGGGTATAAGTGTTTTGGTTGGGCAGTGGACCAAATTTAGTCTGGGTATTTAGTCAAGGTAGTTGATTGGGGTAAAGGTTAAAGGTGACTTGGGAAGTCTACGTGTCAAGGTGACTTGGGAAGTCTAGATGACAAGGCGACCTTGAGAAGTCTAGCTATGAGTGAGACTTGGAAAGTCCTAGATGTCAGGGTCAAGGCTAAAGGTGAAGGAGGGAGCTATAAGGTTTGTTTTCATATTTTCCCTATTTTGTTATATGATGGTAGGAGTAGATTCGGGTCGACCAATGATGCCTACCAGTACGTGTGTTTGTACTGATTCTACTCTTGCTATACCCTTTTTGGGTATAGTCTGGTTGCAGGGTGGGTGACGTTTCATAGGTTCGCGGCGATGAGGATCTCCAGCAGCTTCTGTCCTTGATCCCATGGCGGAAGTTGTGTCTTTTCTTCCTTTTGCATCATCTTGTAGTAGCTCTTGTACATGTTTAGACTAGATCCTAGGGAGGGGTGTTTTCAACTATAAGACTGTTTTCTATTTTTCGGTGTTGTAATAAAAAGGTTATTTTGCTACTTTCTATTTTTTTTCCGCATGTTACCTGTTGGACGGGTGGTGAGGGTTCGTCTATCTAGGTGATTAGAGTAGGCGCCCGCACAGTTCGGTAGGTTGGGTCGTGACAATAATTGACCTGGATCTTCAAGAATCTTACCAAGTTTTAGTACATTGTTGCAAATCCTACTTAGGTAAGTACCAAATCAAATTTAAAGTTATCTTCTAGTGTTGCGTAGCATTCGAACTTTCAATTCGAGTCTTTGTATGTGTTGCTCTTACGTTGTTGCTTAGAATTGCTATAAGTACTTGAACAATAAACCTGTTTTGATATCTGTTTGTGAACCTTTTTCACTACTGACAATGATGAAAAAGGATAGTGATTTTCGCTTTGAACTGTGCTAACAATTGTAGAAAAAATTATGGTGTAATTATACGAGTTGTTCCTTCTTTCCCAAATTTTTCACTTTTGATCTGCTTTGTTTTGATTCTTAGACTAGGGTACTGATTCTCATCCAGGTTCAAAATTTTTCTGGCTGGACTTGGTAATTCTAAAAAAGAATTATAGACAAGTCTGCCAGGGCTATCAAAGGCTAAATTGGCTATACAATCATTCTTGAGTTACTCCTTCTATAGCACGGTGTGCCAAAGGCTCTTTTATTGCAAGGGCTTTTGCTTGTAAATTGTTGCTCTCTTCAATTTCTACCCCTTGTGCATAGACTAATTCTCCTGTAGAATCCCTTAAAATAAAATCATAAGTACTCTTTCCAGAGTTGCTTCTTGATGCACCATTAGTGGTGCATTAGAATGCGTGCAACACCAACATCTAGATGCATTAGTAATCCCCATGCTTTGTAATACATGATCTACAGGTACTCTGAACTTTCACATCCTCCAAATAAAGAACCACATTTTGAGAGGCATCTTCTTGCTCCGCATGAATTTAAAACTGTCCTCCTCCTGATCTTTCTGTCTGATGTAATACTAAGCACTTCTAAAGAGAAGTATTCACTTTTACTTGTCTACTACACTAAAAATAAATTTTTATTTTTACTTGTCAACTTTAGCAAATCAAGAGGAACACAACTTTAGTATTAACTACTCATTTCTCGAATTCATAGAAGACTATACATTAATTAGTATAGGTATCATGGTAAAATACGCACTTCATTTGTTATTCTTTAGGGTGTGCAAAGTCTATTATGTACAAGTAAAAGTTAAGAGAGGGAGTGATATTTGTTGAAACTGCATGAATTACCTTTAAAATGAGTTAATTTTTAATTTTTGTCCTTAAAATGAGTTGATTTTTAATTATTTTTTCCCTTCGAATAAATTGATCTTTACTTTTTTTCCTTAAAATGGGTTGATCTTTAATTTTTGTCAATTAAACTTATACACAATAAGACATAAGTTCTTTAGAAATTAAAATCATAATTTATCATACATAACATAACTTAAAGAGATATTATTAAATAAAAATATATATTTTATTTCACTAGACATAAATTAAAGTTTAGCATAAAATAAGAGCATCAGTACCAATGACCCGTAAGAATTCGATGGTGGGCTCTCCTTGTGGTGGGGACTTGGGTTTTCTATCACAGATTTAAACCCAAAAGAAGACAAACTCTATATGACGTGGATATCACCATTTTTAATTTTATGGCCACTCAACTTAAAATTTTTGTCCTTTCCTTCTATTTCATAAAATATTATATGTTGAAACTTGCATTTTCCATGAAGGGTCATCTCTTTCTTCTTCTTCTTCCTTTTTTTTTGGTAATATTTACATATACGTAAAATAAATAATATAGTATAGTCATTCTTTTAGTTAATTCCTTGAAAGAAAGGTTTAACTTTGCAAATTTTGACTCCTAATTAATCAAACTATATAATGCATTGAGGTTGGCAGGATCGAGAATGTACCAATATAACATGCCATACATCGTATTGTAGCGGGGTGAATGACATGAAAGTTCGTGTTCGGGATACTGTGATAAGAATATTCAATCAAGGTTTAAAAAAAAGTTTTACAGAATATTGGTTAGACCTACTTTATTGTATGAGACAGAGTGATAGTCAGTTAAGAACACACACGTTCAGAAGATGAAGGTTGTGGAGATAAGAATACTCTGATGAATGTGTGAACATATTAGGAGAGATAAAATTAGAAATGAGGTAATACAAGACAAAGCTAGAGTGACCTTCGTGACGGATAAGACGAGAGAAGCGGGACTGAGATAGTTCGGGCATATGAAGAGGAGGTGCGCAAATGCATCAGTTAGGAGGTGTGAGAGGTTGACTATAACAAGTTATAGGTGAAGTAGAGATAGACCGAAGAAGAACTGGGGGAAAGGTGATTGAACAAGACATGACACGTCTTCAGCTTACTAAGTACATAACCCTAGATAGGAAGATTTAGAAGTCGAGGATAAGGATAGCATGTAGCCGAGCGTTGAAGTACTTTATTTGAGGGGGACATGGGGTCTGTTTCCTCTTTTCATCTTCTCCTTAGTTAGTTGTATTAGTTAGTATTCACATTTTATCTTAGTAGTCTAATTTTTATTATTATCTTTTATTTTATTTGTTTTGTTTATCTTGTTATTTTATTGTTGGTATTTTTCTTTTTATCATGTTTTGATTACTTTTTTTTGAGCCGAGGGTCTATCTAAAATAACCTCTCTACCCCACAAAAGTAGAGGTAAGATCTACGTACATCCTACCCTCTCCAAACTTCACTTATGAAATTACACTGAACACATTATTGTTGTTATAATTCAAACCTTGTATAAGGAATTCTTAGGCAACAAAGGTCAAGAAGAAGCTTAATTATATACGGTTTGTTCGTTCGGGCTGTTCGTATTGAATATGAAAATTTTGATTTGAATTTTTAATTTTTGGATTGAAGAGATTATAATTCAAATAATCTCGAATTTGGTTGAATTTTTTAAGTTTGATTTTGAATTAATCAATTTGGATATTTTAGATTTTTTATTTTGACTTTTGAGTCCTTAAAGACAAGTCATAATAATGAACAACCTCATTAATGATTTTCAATCTTTAAATATTGGACTTACTAGTATTGGACACATATGATATGGATAGGATTGGATATAAAGTATAAAATTTTAAATTTTTGGATATCCAAAATTCCGTGGTACTAAATCAATATCTAATCTAAAATTCATAAATTTTAAAAAAAAAAATTAAAATTTAATTTATAATCCAAAAATTCAAATCAAATATTCAAAATGTTTAAATTTTGAATTGGCCCAAACTATGCCGACCCTGATTAGTTCCACATGACACAAACAAAATGGGGTATATAGTGTCAAATGGACACTGAAATTGAAAGGGGGAGGTGTAATTTTAATGGTTGGGATAAAAGATGATAAGATATTAAATTCTTAAAATAACATAATAAAAAATTGTCATTTAATAATCTTCCCTAGAGAATTAAGTGGCCAGGAATATTTATAGAAATTTAAGTGACTTATTTTACTGTTGATGATGTTACATTTTTAGTGTTGATGTCATGTCTGTGCACTAACATATATTATATTGTAAGTGGTCTAGTGGGTAATAGAGTTGTCTTATCTAAGTAGCAAAATGGAAGATCCCAATTCCTTGGTTGGTGGGGTATTACTAGAAGTTTTTAATGATTGATTAAGGTCATTACTAAGTGATTTGTGTTACTAATTATATGGATGTTTTATCAAATTATTTTATCCTTTCTAATAATTAAGAAAGCATCATGTTGGAATCAGTATGACTAGTATTATAGCTTGATTAGGACCAAAATTATAAATTATATAGTGTATTAACTTGTAAAGACCATTGGGGATTTCAAGGGGTTGGCTCACAATTTTATTGGAGAAATAAATGAGTTTAATATGCAATTTTTTGTAAAGCAATTGCAGCTTAATCGAATCAAAATTAAAAAAATTAATCTAAGTAATTATCCCACCCAATTACTCATATGTGTGTATAATTTATATATGTTAAAAAAATAATTATAATAAATTCGATCGGATATTTGTGTAAAGGTTTTACAAACTATAAGTAATTCCTATAATATTGAATCCATGTTGGCCATGCTCACTTATTTATGGTCGGCATATACTAATACAACTCTCACGATTGAACAAGT
Source organism: Jaltomata sinuosa (assembly GCA_003996215.1). Classification (NCBI taxonomy): domain Eukaryota; kingdom Viridiplantae; phylum Streptophyta; class Magnoliopsida; order Solanales; family Solanaceae; genus Jaltomata; species Jaltomata sinuosa. The sequence continues at coordinate 161,607 of QJPP01003883.1, read as the reverse complement.
GGAGCAATTTTCAGAATCAATCCCTTTATGTATTTTCGAAAAGAAAAAAAAAAAACTAGGTGTAAAAATAGGGGCAAGTGAGAAGGGGCAAATTGGATTGATAACATCTTAAATTTGCTAAAATGAATCATCAATTGTGAAAGAGAAGTCCAATAACTTTATCAAACTATTTCAATGTGTTTGTGGGCCAAGACCAACAGCTTTACTCAGCATTTTTTGTCGATTGTCAGCTTATTCAGGTGAACTAAAGAAAAAACTCTCTTTTTAAAGATGAGCTTTGAGCTTGAGGGAATTTCTCAACGAAATTTTTTTCAACTAACCCACAAAAGCTCACATATCTTTAAAGAAGGTACAACAATTCAAACACTTTTTCTAACAATCTTGTTTTCAGAGTATTACTTTTTGGAAAAAGAAAATCTAAAAGTTGTCAAAAATGAGTTTTATGGAGAAAAGCTTCAATAATTTGGGCTTAAAAGTAAGGCTTAATACCTAAAAGGGAAAATAACATAAATATAACTTTTAAAAAATGTATTTAAGAAAGTTATAATTACTTTCAGAAAATTACATAAATATAATTTATTCTAGTTTTAATTTTTTTTAGTTATATTGTGGACAAATTTTCATATCCCTAAAATATCTCTATGAAATGCATTAAAATGGGGATGAACTGGAGATGTAGGATGGATGGAATGCAGGCTTGCATTCGGAGTTCTATGAGATAAGAAGGTGCCACTAAAATTTAAAGGCAAGTTCTACAGAGCAATGATTAGACTTGAGCTACTCTATTGTATCGAGAAGAGTGTTAGCCAGTCAAGGACTCCCACGTTCAGAAAATGAATAGATGGATGTATGGGCATACTAGGGGAGATAAGATTGAAAATGATGATATCCGGGACAAGGTAGGAGTAGTCCGGATAGAGGAAAAGATACGAAAAATGAGGCTGAGATGGTTCGGACATGTGCAGAAGAAATGCACGAATGCTCCAGTGCAGAGGTGTGAGAGGTTGGCTATGGAGGACTTCAGGAGAGGTAGAGGTAGTTCGAAGAAGTATTGGTAAGAGGTAATTAGACAGGACATGACACAACTTCAACTTATCGAGGATATGACCTTAGATAGGAGGTTATGGAGGACACAAATTAGAATAGTAGGTTAGTTAGATGTTGAGCGTTGTCCCACTTATTCTTCTATACTATTAGTCGTCATATTACTCTTATAGTTGCTTTTCCTTTGAGTTTGGTTATTATCTATGGTTTCTTTTACACTTCGGTTATGATTAATGTTTAGGATAATTTGTCAGGTTGTCTATAGTATTTTGTCATACTTTCTTTATTTCAGTTATTTCTTTCTCTGTATTGCTTTGGACTATTTTTTCTTGAGTTGAGGGTCTATCGAAAATAGTCTCTCTACCTCTAAGGTAGTGATAAGGCTTGCGTACATTCTATTTTTCTCATACCCCACTTTATGATGTTACACTGGGTATATTATTGTTGTTCTTTGTTTGTTGTTGAAATGCATTAAAATGTAAGAAAAATCATAAATAAGTATGAAATTTCACTAAATAGAAATCTTAATTAATAATTGACACCTCATCTCATAAAACTTGGCTTTCTTTCTGTCGTTCACATATTTGTGAAATAGAAATCTTAATTAATAATTGACACCTCATCTCATAAAACTTGGCTTTCTTTCTGTCGTTCACATATTTATACTTCAATATTTTTCTCTCTTTCAAATATAAAAAGTAAGTTTAAATCAAATGGGCCTTGAAAATAATGATAAATTATCATTATTGCAAAATGATATTTGTTACATTTGTTGTTCTTTGACAAACTGATGATTAAGTTTATTCTTTATGATATATGAAATTTATATTTCAAATTTAAGCTTATATGAAGTAGATTTTGGTGTTGGATCATATGTTGGATTGTTGAACTTTGGAGAATTTTTTTTTCTAGCAAAAGATCAATTCCAACACATATATCCAAAATTTCAACCAATTTTTACATGCACTTCAATCATGTATGACTAAAAGGCATACATGAAAAAATTAAAATGTGCTAAATGAATTTTTAGATTTTTTATTTCTTTTACCAATTGATGAGTAAGATTTATTCTTGATGATCTATGGAACTTAATTATGTTTCAAAATTGAGTTTATTTGAAGTAGATTTGGGCGCTAAATCGTGTGTTGAATTGTTAAAGTTTGAAGAAGAAAATTTATTTTTTATTTGTAAAAATAAATTCAGACACACATAATTGAAACTTTAGCTAATTTTTACCTGCACTTTCGTAAAAAATGTCTGAAGTTATCTTTGCCAAGACAGACAAAAACTTCAGTCAAAATTATCTAAAATTTTATTTTGTCAAGTCCACAACTTCAGTAAAAAAATATTCAAAAATGGCCTTGACAAGCCATATCAAAACTTCAGAAAAAAATGACTGGTGTTTAGCCTTCACCAAGTCACACTTTAGATAAAAATGTCTGAAGTCAGACGCAAATTTTCAACTTCAATCATGTACGTCTGAAGTTATTCTCAAAGCAACTTGTAAAAGAATTAAAAAACGGACATAAATTAAATGGTACCCCCAAAAATTGATACTAGTGCACTTAGATATTCTACTATATTTGATTGGTTAAAATATTTTGTTGAAGAAAAATAATTATTTTTTAAAAAATGGCTTTTTTAATGTTAATAGGAAAAAACAAGTTTCTTATAAAATATTAACAAATATTTAAGGAAAAGGAAAACAAAGTGAAGAGTGAGAGAATGGAATTGCTTTCTATATTTATTTATATCCACTTTTGCAATATACAAGGAAACCTAATATATATAGGCTAAAGAGAGTTGGTCATTAGTCATACTATTTTTAGACATAATTCTTCCACATGGAATGCCACATGGCTTCTATATGTTAATTTGAAGGATACATGGCAATCCACATGGTTTACAATACTCCCCTTGGATGTCCATGTAAAATAAAAAAAATTGTCTATGATTATTTGCAATACGCATTGCTTACTGCCTCATTAAAAACCTTACCAAGAAAAACTCAGTGGAATAAAACCTTGGTTAAGGGAAAAAGAGTACAGCGTGTATTCTTACTCCCCCTGATGAAGACCACGTTTCAAGCGGTGGAGCCTTCGCATTTCAATCTTGTGTACCATCTTCTCAAGAGTTGAGGTTGGTAAAGACTTGGTGAATAAGTCCGCTGGATTATCACTGGAACCAATTTGTTGTACATCAATATCACCTTTCTTCTGAAGATCATGTGTGAAGAATAACTTCGGTGAAATATGCTTCGTTTTATCTCCTTTTATGAAGCCACCTTTCAATTGGGCTATGCACACATCATTATCTTCAAATATGACCGTGGGTACTTTGACACCACACTCCAGGCCGCATCTTTCTTTGATGAACTGTATCATCGATCTCAACCACACACATTTTCTACTTGCTTCATGAATCGCTATTATCTCAGCATGATTTGAAGAAGTAGTCACAATGGACTGCTTTGTAGATCGCTAGGATATAACAGTTCCTCCGTATATAAACAGATAGTCTGTTTGAGATCGAGCTTTATGTGGATCCGATAAATAACCTGCATCTTCATGACCAATAAGATCTGCACAATTTTGGTTAGTATAAAGCAGATCCATATCAATAGTCCCCTTTAGATATCGCAGGATATGTTTGACACCATTCCAATATCTCCGCATCGGGAAAGAACTATACCTTGCTAGCAAATTAACAGAAAATACTATATCAGGTTTGGTTACGTTAGCAAGATACATAAGTGCGCCTATAGCACTGAGATACGGTACTTCAGGATCAAGAAGTTCTTCATTCTCTTCTGGGGGTCGAAACGGGTCTTTATTCACTTCAAGTGATCGAACAATTATTGGAGTACTTAATGGATGTGCTTTGTCCATGTAAAATTGTTTTAAAATCTTTTCAGTGTAGGCAGATTGGTGGATGAAGACCTCGTTTGTTAAATGTTCAATTTACAGACCGAGACAAAGTTTTGTCTTTTCAAGGTCTTTCATCTCAAATTTTTTCTTTAGATATTCAATTGCCTTTTGAACCTCTTCAGGGGTTCCAATGAGGTTTATGTCATCAATATAGACGGCGAGTATAACAAACTCACATGCCGCCTTTTTAATAAAAATACAAGAGCAAATGACATCATTTATATAATCTTCATTTATCAAGTACTCACTGAGGCGATTATACCACATGCGCCCTGATTGTTTTAGACCATACAATGATCTTTGCAATCTGATTGAGAAAATATCTTGAGACTTAGGATTACGTGCTTCAGGCAGTTTAAATCCTTCTAAAATTTTCATATAAATTTCATTATCAAGTGAACCATAAAGATAAGTTGTAATCACGTTCATTAGATGTATTTCAAGGTTTTCGTGTACAGCTAAATCGATGAGGTATCAAAAAGTTATTGCATCCATAACTGGTGAATATGTTTCTTCATAGTCGACGTCGAGTCTTTGAGAGAATCTTTGTGCAATAAGGCGTGCCTTGTATCTTACAATTTCATTTCTCTCATTTCATTTTCGCACAGAGATTTATTTATAGCCAACTAGTTTTACACCATCGGGGGTTTGGACTACAGGTCCAAAAACCTCACGTTTAGCAAGTGAGTCTAATTCTGATTGAATTGCCTCTTGCCATTTTGGCCAATCACGTCTTCGTCGACATTCTTCGACAGATTGAGGCTCAAGATCCCCACAGTCTTGCATAAGATTAAGTGCAATATTATATGCAAAAATATTATCCACCGTAATTTTTTATCGATCTAAATTCATTCCATCACCGGTAGAACTTATCGAAAGTTCTTCATTCACTTGAGTCTCGGGTTCACTGATTTCTTCAGAAATATCAGGATTAATCAAATCTTGAATCTCTTCATGAGGTTCTTTTGTAGTATCATCTTTATCATTTCTTGCACTTCTTTTTCTAGGATTTTTATCCTTTGAGCCCAATGGTTTACCGCGCTTCAGGCGTGTTTGGGATTCAGAAGCTATGACACTAGTAGATGGTCCTTTTGGGACGTCAATTCTGATAGGCACATTCACTGCAGGGATATGTAACTTAGTTATCCGTTTCAAATCAGTAAATGCATCTGGCATTTGATTTATTATTTTTTGTAAGTGGATGATCTTCTGGACCTCATGCTCACATATCGGAGCACGTGGATCAAAATGAGATAGTGATGAAACTTTCCACACAATTTCTCTTTTGGGTTCCTTTTTCTCTCCCCCTAATTGCGGGAAATTTATTTCATCAAACCGACAGTCTGTAAATCGAGCAGTGAATAAATCTCCTGTCAATGGTTCAAGGTAGCAAATTATGGAGGGTGAGTCAAACCCAACATATATATCTAACCTTCGTTGAGGTCCCATCTTAATACGTTGTGGTGGTGATATAGGCACGTATATCGCACATCCAAAGATTTATAGATGATCTATATTTGGCTCGTGACTATATACTAATTGTGACGGAAAGTATTTATTATAATAAGTCAGTTTGGGACAAACGAGTGCTGCTGCATATAGAATAGCATCGCCCCAAATAATAGTGGGCAATTTTATTTTCATAAGCAGTGGTCTTGCTATCAGTTGTAGTCGCTTAATAAATGACTCTGCAAGGCCATTTTGAGTATGAACATGAGCAACAGGATGTTCAACTCTTATCCCAATTGATAAACAATAATCATCAAAAGCTTGGAATGTAAATTCTCCAGCATTATCGAGGCGAATAGCCTTAATAGGATAATCTAGGAATTTCGCCCTTAATCGTATTATTTGTGCCAATAACTTCGGAAATGCCAGGTTACGAGATGACAGGAGGCACACATGTGACCATCTTGAAGATGCATCTATTAGGACAATAAAATATCTAAACGATCCACTAAGTGGATGAATAAATCCACATATGTCCCCATGTATGCGTTCTAAAATGTCGAGGGATTCGATGTCAATCTTCATTGGTGATGGCCTGGCAATTAACTTGCCTTGATAACAAGCAGCACATGAAAATTCATTATTTTTAAGAATCTTCAGGTTCTTTAATGGATGCCCCATTGAATTTTCAAGAATTTGTCTCATCATTATTGATCCAGGATGACCTATTCGGTCATGGCATAGCACAAAAGTATTTAAATCAATAAACTTCTAATTTATGATCGAACGTGCTTCAATTATATTAATTTTTGCATAATATAGGCCAGAAGATAGGGTCGGCAATTTCTCCAAAATATATTTCTGGCCTGTGACACTTTTGATTATACCAAGGTATTCCATATTTATTTCATTTAGTGTCTCAACATAATATCCATTTCGGCAGATATCTTTGAAATTTAACAAGTTTTTTAGGGATTTAGAAGAGAATAATGCATCTTCTATAACAAGTTTTGTCTCCTTAGGCAGAAATATAATAGCTCTTCCGGAGCCTTCAATCAATTTTGAATTACCAAAAATTGTAGTAACATTTGCTTTCTTTCTAAGCAAGGAAGAAAAATATTTCTCATCTTTAAATATGGCATGCGTTATTCCACTGTCAATTACGCAAATATCCTCATGATTTGGAGATCCAAATAAAATTTGAGGCATATCCATATTTTCTTCAAAAAAAGATATAAACAAATTAAAGTTACTATTAAACATGGCTATTATACAAATTTTATTTATTTACAGGAGTTGAAAAAAAACATAAACATATCGATAAGGATAAACAAACAGAAGACTATCTAGATTATAGCAGGCTCATCGTTGATCATCTTTCCTTCAGGGAATTCAAAGAAATCAGCTACGTCCAGATGCATAGGATCAACATTATCTTCAGAGATAAAACTTGCTTCTGCATTGTTACCCAGCCTATGTATGGGTTCAGTATTATCTTCAGAGATAAAATTTGCTTCTGGATTATTATCACCCCTTTTCAAGGATGCCTGATACAGCTGAACCAGACGTTTGGATGATCGACAAGTACGTGACCAGTGCTCCATTCCTCCACATCTATGACATATACTTTCTGAATTTTTCTTTTGCACAGCTTTCTGTTTTTCACCCTTCTTTTTATACTGCTGGTCATTTTTTGGTGCAAGACGACCATCATGATTATAATTTCTTTTTCGACCATGGCCACGATCACGACTGGGGCCACGACCTCTTTCTTGCTGGTTATAATTTACCTGATTCACTTCAGGGAGTGGCATAGAATCAGTGGGTCGACTCTCATGATTTTTCATCAATAGGTCGTTATGCTGCTTAGCAATAAGAAGATGTGAAAGTAATTCAGAATATTTTTTAAAGCTCATTTCTCGATATTGCTGTTGCAGGAGCATATTCGAGGCAGGGAATGTGGATTATGTTTTCTCAAGCTTAGCATGTTTAGTGATCTCTTCTCCGCATAAGTTTAACTGTGATATAATTCTATACAAGAAGAATTATATTCAGTTATACTTTTAAAATCTTGTAACCTCAGATTAAACCAATCATGATGTGCATGTGGAAGAATGACCAACTTCAGGTAGTCATATCTATCTTTCAAATTATTCCACAGTATAAGAGGGTCTTTAATAGTGAGGTGTCGCATTTTCAATCCTTCATCAAGATGGTGGCGGAGAAATATCATAGCTTTGGCACGGTCTTGACTAAATGCCTGGTTATTATCTTTGATGGTGTTTACCAGACTCATCGCATCCAAGTGGATTTCAGCATCAAGTGCCCATGACGAGTAACCTTTGCCCGATATATCCAAGACAACAAATTCAAGTTTAGAAATATTGGACATTTTTAGAAAAATAAAGTCCTTACCTTTTTTTACCTGTCTAGCGTAGCTCGAGATTGCAGAGTCTCGTGCTGATAACGTCTTATAAAATATTAGAAAATATTTAAGGAAAAGGAAAACAAAGTGGAGAGAGAGAGAAAATGGAATTGCTTTCTATATTTATTTATATCCACTTTTGCAATATACAAGGAAACCTGATATATATAGGCTAAAGGGGGTTGATCATTAGTCATACTATTTTTAGCCATAATCCTTCCACATGAAATGCCACATGGCTTCCATATGTTAATCTGAAGGACACGTGACAATCCACATGGTTTACAATAAGTTTAATAAATAGCATTCTTGTTGATTGTCTCCCCCTCTTCCCTTCCACCTCCAACATTTCGCCAAACCCCCACTCCCCAACCCCATCAACCCTCCTCCTCACCCCCTCACCCCCTCCCCCCACCCCTTGTCTCCTACCCCACCCTATCCCACTCGTGTCCTACTTATATCACCTCATCCTCATAGTATTTGTCTAATTTATATGTAAATACTCATAAAAAATATTTTATATGTACTTATCAAATATTAAAAAGATAAAATAAAATATCACTTATTTTCTAGAATAACATTTAAAAAAAAAAAAAGTTTGGGCTATTGACATGTACCTACAATCCCTAGGTAGAATTGACATATTTTTAATCAAATATTTTATTTAGCAAATTAAGCCAAAAAAAATGACATTCAATAATTATCTCCTTAAATTTCTTCATTTCTCTTTCTTTCATTTCATGTGTGTCTCTCCTCTATTTTCTCTCTCTTTCATTTCATCCCTTAAATCTCTCCTACATATTTTCCACTCTTTCATTCCATCTCCTTAAATATTTCAAGTTAAGATTGACAATCCAATCAAAATATATCCTATATTTTTTTATACAGTTCCGTTTATTGAATATGATAACGGATACAATTTCAAATCAAAGTATGTGATATACATAATGATATACATTGTATGTATACTTGCATAATGTATCTAAAATAAACAGGTACATATTGATATACATTAATATATATATATATATATATATATATATATATATATATATATATATTATTTCAGTTAAAATTTTGAGAGTCAACAACTTTTTTCTTACTGAAATTTTTTTATATACCTTTTAAATATTTTACATTTTTGATTAGTACTTTTTGTATCATTTTATTATTTTATCCTTAACATTAACTACTCATTTTTCAAGTTTATTAAAGCTATACACTAACTAATATGTGTACTATGATAAAATATGTATTTTATTATTATTTATTAAGAGATATATAAAGTCCATTGCATTATATATATACCAATAAAAGTGAACGGAGGGAATATATATATTACAAATTACAAGCTAACTTCAACAATTAATTTCCATAGAAAAATGTAAGTTTCTTAGCAGCAACATAAAGCAGACACAAAAAAGAAGGCATTATTCCAAGTCCTGATAGGGCTTAAATGTTAATAAACGCAATCTTATCTTAGCTGCAGCCGTTATTTTATTCGTTATAATTGCCTCTTTTTTTTTGGGATAGCAATTTATATACGTATCATCATCACAAGAAGATAAAACCTACTCGTGTTATGGTGGTGGGTCTGTCCTATTCTTAATTATGGGTCTCGGGTAATTTGAATTCTGAGTACAGAAAAAATCTTGTTCGGAACGCTAACCCTAGAATGAGTCCTTCAGTACTCAAATTAAATTAGTCGGTGTTCCATTGTAAACACCGAACATCGGGCGGGAAAAAACACACATAACAAGATAAAGATAATGTCAATTAATTCTTCCTTTTTGTTCTTGTTTGAATATACGTATAAGAAAGATAAAGATGATAGCAATTAACTCTTCCTTTTTTGTTCATCTTTTTGAAATGGATTAGATTTATTAATTAGGATATATAATCATCTTATGAAAGTTGCCATTCTTTTGTGTCATCCTTTAATTTAATGGTCTAAATTTGTGAATCTATCAACATGTTTAGATGACTTCTACACGTATTTATTTATGTATATGCTTATCATCTTGATGAATTAGCTATTAAAAAGTCATTTTCCTCATCTCTAAAGTATTTATTTTTTTAGAGAAAATATTTTATAAATTTTTTAATTAATCAAACATAAAAATAGAAAATATTTTCCTAATGTTAATCGATTTTCATGACCAAACTCTTACTCAAGTGTTTGGACGCTATTTTGTAGAAGTTAAGAAAAGGAGAGAAGTTGAAGATGAAATTAAAACATTATACTGTATTTGAAAGTTAAAAATTTATCAACAATAATTATTATTTCGACTCTTCAAATAATTTTTTAAATATTTTATCAATATTAAATTTCAGTATGTACAAATACTAGTGGCCAAACCAATATTCGCAAATGCTGAAATTCAAGTATAAAATATTATCTATGGTCAAATATGGCGCTAATATTTGGACATATCCTTTTTTCTTTGACAACTTTTTTAAGGGTCACTTGCACTTTTGCTCCTATTTTATATTTGATTTTTAATTTTTATTTCTCAAGTTAAATAATTTTTCTCGTAGAGCATAAATTTATTTTTTCGCAATAATATTTCACAAATTATACTTTTTGCACTTAAAGAACTTATGCCTAAGGACAAAAATTAAAGACCAACCCACTTGAAAGACAAAAATTAAAGATCAATCTATTTGAAAAGCAAATCATGCTATTAAGCACTTGTTTAAAGGGTAACTTACATAAAACACACATTTTTGGAAACTAATTACCCTTTTTCCCATCTCAATCCCGTCGGGATACATCTCTCACCTCGGGATACATCGCCTCGCCTCGGATACATCCCAAACCACTCGAATACATAGGCATTCTTTAGTTTTACCTCTGATATATCGGCATTCCGCATGTATCAGAGGGCGATGTATCCCGAGTGGAGGCGATGTATCCCGACCTGAGGTGATGTATCCGAGTGATTCTTTTATTAATATGTGGTATATTAAGTAATTAAAATAAAATAATGAGAGTTAGTAAATATGGTAAGAATGTATGTTTCTATAGATAGTTTAACCTTGTTTAAAAGGTGAAGGTTTACTTGGAGAAATCCATCAAGACATTAGTGGACTTGATAAGCACCAGTAGATGTTCATTGTTCTGTAAAACCAGTCTCATATGATCCACCCCATTTTAGGGATCAAGAAGTGCATACTTTCGCTCCGGACACGTGACCCAACTCTTAACTTTGGGCTTATAAAGCCCACCAAGCCCAATCTTTTGGACACATCCTCTTGCACAAAATTAAGGACAAGAATATGTCATTTGGAGGAGGGTATGTAGGAATTTTTTTTAATGTATGACATAGATCAAATATTGAAACAAATAATTTATGTGTTAAGAATACACTTCAACTGATTCTTTAGCTTTTGAGAGGGCTTAACTCTATTGTTTTTTCTTGATGAAAAGTTTGAAAGGGCGAATTTGGAATAAAGGAGAAATATCAAGACTATGTATTTGCATTACGTTTTTACGCGGGGAACAAGAAAAATCATTACTAAAAAATTACTATTTTACTACTGAAATTTGCTAGTGAAAAATGTTCAACGGTTATTTTTACGAATATTTTGATTGAATCGGTGGGAAAAGAAAAAATAGTAATGTTTTCATATGGAAAAATTAGAAAGTTTCTCATTATTTCAGTGAGAATTTGTTTTCCACCATGCATTTTTTCAGTGATCTGATTTAGTGAAGTGGAAAAATCATGTTTTATAACACAAATATTTTACTAATTTGCGGTCTAAAAAATCTTTGTTTTTAGTAGTGGATAAAAGAATTGATGAAAAATATAAGAAGTGAAAATTGTAACAAGAAATAAGGTATAGATCGAACATTGGTTTTGGTATGCCTATCCCAAGCCACAGGGGCCGCGGACCTACATGTAAATTTTGGGTGCTCGAGCACCCATTAACCCCGGCTCAGAGTACGTATAATTATATAAGAATTGAAGGAAACTGGTATAAAAGGCCGAAAAGCACCCAAGAAAAAAAAGTCTAACTGGGTGCTTTGGTTAAGGAATGGTGTTAAAGCCACTCAGTGAGTCCTTTTTTCAACGGGAAAAATATTCCTTGTGCCCCAATTAGGTCATATCTTAAGCTTTTTCCAGTAGCCACTGTTTTGGCCCAATGCTACTTTTGTTTTACCTTCTTCTTCTTTTACCTTTTTTTCTTTTTTACTTGTACATAATTCATTATAGCAACTTTTGTTTTACCTTCTTCTTCTTTTACCTTTTTTTCTTTTTTACTTGTACATAATTCATTATAGCAGAGAAAGAGAGAAAAATTGTTTCATAAATTAAGAGTAAAGACTTCCCTCCTGAAGATGAACGTTAAAGGAACCAACCAATTTTTTTTCCTCGCCCGTTACATTTTTTAACAAAGATTCACGATGTCCATAATACAAATATGAATAGTTTTAATTAAATTTTTTGTTATCGTGTTCAAATTATTGTGCACTTATACTATATGATTAATAGTAACTCTACGTTCAAAAAAATTAAGCACCCACGAACCCAAAATCCTAGGTCCGCCACTACCAAGCCTAGTCCATTTGCTTCCAACCATTATCGAACAGATCCCTCTTACACCATGAGTCCATGACGTAAAACAGATTCCATCTCCAATCCCTACTAAAAATTAAAGATTTTTATAGAGATATACGAAAACAAATCCATATTTATCATAAGTTACTATTCCACTTTCAAAACATAGCAACAAAATCTTTACTGAAACAAATCATACAAAATTAGAGATTTTGGATTGTGTCTCTTTCTTCCTATCATCTCTATCACAAATCCTAACCGCCGTTGTTCGTCCAGTTCGTCACCATAACCACTGTTTGTTGTTCTGCAAGTTTGCACCACTGCTAACTTGTTGTAGTTCGCCAACTCGAAAACAAGTTGTTGCTGCATTAAGCACTGACTCGAATGTGTTTTTAGAGGTTGAAAATGTGCCTAAATATGAAAGATCAAGCTGGACACACATTATATACACACACACACACACACACACTTGTATATCGTATGTATCTAACGTGTATATCATTATATAATACTCATATACATGACATACATAGGGCATTCTCATATGCATGGCATACACACGATATAAAGTCATTCTACCACCACTAGAAAATTACCACAACCACCATAAAAAAATTACCATAACTACCACTCATTTCACCATAAAAATGTAAAAATTATTTTCTAAAAAAAAAGTAATATAATTGAATCTTGTTGATAAGTTCATAAGTTAAGATCAATCGGGTATAATTCATTTGTTCTATTATTACCAGTTTAGTCCTAATTTGTTTGTAAGTGGTATGATTTGCCTCCCTATGCCAAGATTCATTCTACAATTATTCATGCATCACATCTTAAGAAGCATATTAGTTCTTTCTCATGTGGTTCCTAATCACTTACCAGTTCCATTATCTTCTCATGGCCATATTGTACTAGAGCCAAAACAAGTCTTGGAGTCCAAATTGACTGACAAACATCACAGGCACACTCCTTCATGATGCAATACTCTTCATTTTGTTACATGCCAAATAGTAGGAGGGGAATTTTGTCACTTGTTTGTAATTAGGAGGGGCATAACAGTCATTTCATAGTTAGATACAGTTTTTTTGTTAATAGGGGAAGCTGAAGTCAGTTAACAAGCAGTTACTGTTGATTATAAGGGGATATAAGGGAAAGGATTAGTTGTAATGATTCTCCTTCTTTGTGGTTTGTTCAGGAGTTGTTTTCTCCAATAAGCTCCTTAGATCTACAGAATTTTGCTTAATTAGATTAAGTTCATAAAATTATGACAAGATATAAACTGGTTAGTGCATTACTTTCAGCTTCTTGAGGATTTTACCTTGTCGTTTGGTTGGGAACAAGTTATCCCGGGATAATTAATCTCGGGATTAGTTATCCCACTATGTATATGGGATAACTTATCCCATACTATAGTATAAATTGTGGGATACATCATCCCGGGACTATCTAATACCTCCAACCAAACATAGAATAAAATAATCCAACATTTTATCCCGAGACTATTATACCTTATATCTCAGGCAAAACAACCCCTTCAAATTTCCTTGAACATCTATACTTAAGTCATCAAAAATTAAAGATCTTATATCAAAGTTATTACTTGGTATTAAGAAAGCTAGTGACAAGTATTATTTTCCGTTAAATTTGTCAGTAAATTTTATTTAGACATACATAAATTATGATTTGTTCCAATTGAGCACCTAAACATATAATAAAGTATTCTTATTAGACATTTTCGTCTTAGACTTTGAAAATACTTATATGTGTCTTCTCAAGCGCAAGTTACATAATCACATAAAATATGTCACTTATTTAATTATAAATATCATCATCAATTGGATCAAGTGCGAGGTTCTATGGTTTATTGGGGCTAATATATAAAAACAAATGAAGTGATATATTTTAAGTGATTAACTTATCTACGTAATGAGCGCTTGAAAACACTTTCAAAAGAAAATTCAAAATTTTAGTCAGAAGTATCTAGTAGAAACACTTTATCATGTGTTCAGATGATCAATCAAAACAAGCAATATTTTGAGTGTCTAAATGAAATTTATTGACAAATTTAAGAAATTATTAATGTATTGTTTGTCATAAGGATTTACAAGTAATTATCTTATAAATAATTTAATTATAAACGTACTTCTGTAGGGTCGGTGCATGAATGTGTGTTGGAAGTGGTCCTTTGGAAACACAGAATTGGAAGAAACAATAGGGCACGTTGGTGTGTACTTTGGGAATGTGGAAATATAGAACATCTGGAAGATGCATAATTCTTGCCCCCATGTGAAAATTGGGCCTTGAATTACTCCAAAATTTGGACTTTTTTGCCCATTTTCTTCACTATCAAACACACCTCCTCGTAATAAATTATAATGATGATTTCTTTTGATTTCTTATTCGATATTTGATATTCATACTGAAGCCGAACTATACAATAATATGATGAAATGAAGAAGAATAGGAGGCACCGGAGAAGAAATTGACGAATTTGTTATTTGTGCTAAGAATAGCTAGGATTTTCAGAAGAAAATGTCATTCGTTTGATAAAAAATAAAAAGAAATATCAAAAATTCGAGTGGCTGAAGCTGAAGCAGCTACTTTCAAAGTAAAAGTAAGAAAAACAACGTTTGAAGTGGGAGATTCAGAGTCGAAAAGAGAATTTCTCACTTCTTTTTCTCATTCGAAACCGTGCATAAGACTTTCATCTCACACGGCGGCTCCTAAGTAATAAAAGAAAAAATAACCCATTTTCTACCTTTTTTTACTACGGTTAATTACTTTACTGATTTCGGGTTTTTTCTTGTAAGTAGTATACATGCATCCGCATGCTCACTCATTATATCTATATCGTCAAACTCTTTAGCCTTTCAGAAAACTCTAATTGATTTAGATTCGCGTCGCGCAAAGTTCATTCGAGGTGAAGCGCTTGTTAACAAGATTTTTTCGTACCTAAAGCTCAAATTTGAGACCTCTAATTAAAGATAGAAAGACTTTATCCATCCCATGACAGTCCTTATTGATAATTATAATGAATGGCATAAATTTAATATAATAAAAAAGATTTATGATGAAAATGATGCTTCCTACCCATACTTGAAATATTTGGAATTTTGTTGATAAGGTAGAGTACTTTTCAATAGAGAGAGACCCCTTCTTTTTGCCCTAGGAATGAAAGGTCACTCAGATTAACACATGTCAAGTGAAATTAGTAATAAGTGTTGACAATGGTTCAAATGTGCAATCATGTTTATATTTAGAATTGAAATTCAAAGAACTCTTGTGACATTATTTCAAATGATTTGAACAATAAACATTTCCCTTCATCCGTTTTAGTTCATGAGTTATTTTCCTTTTTAATTTGTTTAAAGATGAATGACTATTTCTTCTTCTTTTTTTAAAAAAATTTAAACTTAGTAAGTTCTTAACTACTCCAATATTCTCATTTTACCTTCAATAATATTATCTTACAAAAATGACATGACATAAATTTAAATGGTATTTTTAGTATGGGCTGAATACATATGAGGGAAAATTTGCCTGATTGTCAACACTTGGTCGATTGTTTTATTGGGTGATTGACAGTTATACATAGTATAGTTAATGGTAAATCTAGGATTTCTAGAATATGAGTGTATTATTATTAAAAAAATTGTATTTGGTGGGAATAGATATCTAGTCCATTAGGTAAATAACTCAACCTTCAATCAAGTGAACAATTTAGTCTTATTGTAGAATAGGTGTCAACAGATAATATTATCTAAATTTTAGAAAATATATACATAATATACCTAGTTTTACGGAAAGATCTGGTTCACGTGCCTCATTTTTGCATGTAAATTCGCCTCTGAATATAACAACATGTAGTGCTCGGATGGTAAGCACCCCTCAATTCCAACTCGAAGGTTATGAGTTTGAGTCACCAAGGGAGCAAAAGAGGTGGGAGCTCCTAAAGATGAGTAAAAAGAAGAATATAGCAACATGTGCTACGTATTTACTATTCATACCTATACTTAAACTACACTTCACTTTTTCTAGCATCTCTCTCCTCTCTCTCCCAATTTTGTTTGCCTCTCTCCTCTCTCGCCCCTCTCTCTCTCTCTCTCCATTTTCCTCTCTCGCTGCCTCTCTCCTTTTTTAGCCTTTTTTCTTGTATTTTGCTTTGTGTGTTTGCATTAATTGTATATTTGATCTCTCTCTTTGTCTTGTATTTTACTTTGTATGTTTGTATCAATTTCTCTTCCTCTACAGTCTTTTTTCTTGTATTTTGCTTTGTGTATTTGTATCAATTGTATATTTGCTCTCTCCTTCTCGCTGCCTCTCTCCTTTTTAGTCTTTTTTTTAATATTTTATTTTGTGTGTTTGTATCAATTGTACATTTTCTCTCTCCTCCCCCTCTCCCTCTCTCGCTCAAGCCTTTTTTCTTGTATTTTGCTTTGTGTGTTTGTATCAATTGTATATTTGCCCACTTTCTCTCTCTCTCTCTCTAGCCTTTTTTCTTGTATTTTGCTTTGTGTATTTGTTCCAATTGTATATTTACTCTCTCTCTCTCTCTACCTCTCCCTCAATAGTCT
The DNA here is from genome assembly GCA_003996215.1 of Jaltomata sinuosa. Lineage (NCBI taxonomy): Eukaryota > Viridiplantae > Streptophyta > Magnoliopsida > Solanales > Solanaceae > Jaltomata > Jaltomata sinuosa. Next base: position 144,626 of record QJPP01003883.1, on the reverse strand, counting down.
TTTTTCTTGTATTTTGTTTGTGTGTTTGTGTCAATTGTATATTTTCTCTCTCTCTTTCTCTCCACCTCTCCATATAGTTTTTTTTCTTGTATTTTTCTTTATGTATTTGTATTAATTGTATATTTACGCTCTTTCTCTCCCTCCCTAGCTCTCCCCCTCTATCTCTCCCTCTATTGCCTTTTTATATTGTGTTGTGTTTGTATAAATTGTATATTGCACTCTATCTCTCTCTCTCTCTCCAACCTAAGTGCATATATAAATATGATAAATACACTCGCATGATACTCAAAATATATAGAAGTACAGAGAAAGAATGGTGAAAATATAAAATACAAAGAGAAAGAGAGAGAGAGAGAAGGGGACAGTGGATCTTAAGGACGATAAAGGGAATTTAAAGGCAAAGAAGGCGAGGATTGAGGTTTCACATGCCGGCTTTGGAATGCACAAATAGAATAGACATGTTCTGAACATTAAATGAGAGGGGATGGGTCGAGCGAAAGAAGAAACCATTCTATTTTCTTGCTAAAGGGTTTTTGAGACCATTGTTCTTCCGCTTATCAATGGTACTTAACCCTTGAAAAGTGGGGGGACTATCTGTATTGAGGGTCTCGTAGTGAAACAAGGGTTCCTCTGGGGGATGAATGGGTCACTTTGTGTGCTCGAGAGATGATTTGTCATAGTTGGGCCATTGACGGAGGTTCCTCGAAGGATATTTTGGAGAAAACACTGTCCAACGATAATGACTCCCTCAGAAGGACCTGGAGGGGAGGAAAAGATAAGAGGACAAAAGCGTCAGGGGTGTAGGTGCGTGAACGCGTAGTGTACCAATCTGACCCCTGCAGAGGATATTGGTCTTCCCCTGCAACAGATATGACACCTGGAGCTATGTCATAGGTCATAGTACTATAGCGTCTAAGTGGAACATTTTCATTGGCTGAAGCGCATTTACTGTAGCTTATAAATAATCATTCCTCATTTTTTTAAGCCATATGAATTCTGATTCATAAGCAATACAATACACTCGTTTTACTTGCTCAATAAGAAATCGTTTCTCTTTACTTTCTTGCTCGCTTAGCTTACGTATTACTCTCGGAGGAGGAGCCCCCAGCTCTCAAAAGATGTTATTAAAAGATTATTTCTTAAAATCTATACTTGTTTTCCGTTATTGCTTGCTTTTGTTACATTTTCACTATTTTATTTGTTAAATAGATAATCAATTCGTTGGTAAACAGATCTAAATTAGAGTTTAATTTGACAAGCATGCTCTTGGTTTCGTACAAATTCAATTGTACCGATTTTAGGGTAAACAATTCTCAAATGCAGTATAAATTTTATTTTAAATCTAATTATGAAATATTTCACCTTATCTTATTCAACTTAAAATTATTTTATTCATATCCCAAATGAGAGAAATTAGTCACGTACCAAACAACCCCTTAAAACTTTAGGTATATCATGTGTAGTAGCAAAAGTTGCAAATATACGGTAAAGATACGGTCACCTCAAGCTGCAGATAATCTCGTACATTCTTGTCCAATTTAACAAAAGATCTGCCCCCTCAAACTGATTGGTTTGACGTTTCTTTTTAGTTTGGAAAATTGATTTGATATTTGATGGACGCATTGATAATCTATTAGTATTACTTCATCTGTTTTAAATTATTTGACCTATTTTAATTTAACATAAAATTTAACAAAAAAAAGAGACTTTTAAAATTTATGATCTTAAATTTAAGATATATCAAATGTACAAAAAGAAAATTTAATTTCGTGATCTTAAATATACCATATAAAAGTTAAATTAAAAAAATTGCTAAACAGAGAAAAATTATTTTATTTAAACAGATTAAAAAAAATTATGTCAAACAAATTAAAATGGAGAGATTACTTAACATTCATAGGAAAATTTCCAAACATTTGGGTCCCAAGTAAGTAACTTTATTCAATTTACTTTGAAGAAAAAGATGTTTTTTAAGTAACATAATAGTTAATCATAGTAGGATTTAGTCAATGTTTGGTGAAGTACTACAGAAGTGTTAAGTCAACTCTTTTTTGAATTATTTTGAATTTACTCCGACAAGAAACAAGAACGAATTCAAACAAACTCAATATTAAAAATTAAACTGCATGATTCAAAAGTACTTGATGTATCTAAAGTGAATCAGAAATGTATACAGAAAGTACATGAAGGTCGAAGAAAATGACCAACATGTGTTGTGATGCAGTGGTAGACTGCTCCATCTCTAATCAGAGATTTTAAATTCGAACTCTAGGTATGAACAAAATTTTGTTAGAAACGTTATTTTCAGAATAAGCCCTGCAATGTGTTATCTAAATTAATCGGTGTTTCAATATAAATATCAAGCACCGAGTAAGAATCATAAAAAATAAAAATAATCAAAAACCAAAGAGAAAATGTAAAGTGTTATAGAAACTTCTAATAAGATACAGATTTCTGTGAATGTCACTCTCCCCCTCCGGTCCATATTAGTTGTTCACTTTCTTTTTTACACGCATGTTAAGAAATCATAAATAAAAAGATAGTTTTACTAATTCACCCTTTAAGAAACTTTTTTGGAACTTTACAAATAAGTGTGAATACTTTAAAAAAGAATTACAATTATAAGGGTAATATGGGAAACATTTAATTAATACTTTCTTAATTTTGTAAGGTGATCAATTAATATGGAATAACTATTTTTAGTATAGTGACCAACTAATATGGGACCGAGGGAGTAGCTGATTTACCTTTGTTCAATTTCCAAAACTTTGTTGCTTTAAATTGCTCGAAATCTTTTATAAATTAAATGAAAAGGGTCAAAAATATTTTTAAATTTTATAAAATTAAATAAGAATATCCTCCATTAATAGTTCAATTCAAAAATGCCATGCCATTAATATTTTAGTCCAAAAATATCTCTGCCACTAATACTTTGTTCAAAAATACTCCTATTTTTAATTTTGGGTCAACATGCCTTTTTTCCCAATAAACATATTGTTTCCTCTTTTCCTAATAAATATATTGTTTCTTTTTTTAAAAAAACATATTATCTTTTTAAAGAACCTTTTCTTATTTTTTTTCTTTTAAAATCTTTTTAGCTAATATAAAAGTGAAAAATAATCTTTTTTCTTCTTAATCTCCTTTTATTAATTAAAATAGAATTACCCTATATACTATTTAAGCTAATAATATAAATCATATGTATAAGATCACAATATTCCCTTCATTAATTTTATTTAGATAATAATTTAACAAATTCGTAATAAATTTCTTAATTATTTTTTCGAATTAAAGTAGGATAAACATTTGCTAATATATTCCTTGATTTTAAAGTTAATATGAAAAAAAGGTTAACAATAATTTCATCGATGATATATTGTGATTTGAAGTAATGTAATAAATTTTCATGTTAGGAAATCTTAGCAGCTCAGTTCTCGCACTTTATTGGTGAGAGTTCAATTCTCACCTTGTAATTCCCTCTCTATTTTTCTCTTTCTCTGCCTCAATGTTTTTTTTTGTTTTTTTTAAAAAGCAATAATTTTTTATGTTTTATGGCATTATAATTATTGTGTCATAACTTTAAAACCAATGTATGAGATTAGTTTATTCATATTCACTTCTAACTTTTAAACATAAAAGGTTCATATTTGTCTTTTATAAATAGTTTGGGACAAATAACATTGTCTTTACAAATTTGACAAAATTTTCATTGTTAACAGTAGAAGTTAAATATACCTTTATCCTTATATGATTTGTCTAACATGAACATTTAGAACCGTTCATTTCAGAATAAAATAATCATTTTCAAGTAGTGTTCGATCAATTTTTTCCTTATTCACAAACAATTGAAACTTTCCAATACATTCTATTGTTAATGAATAAAGGTATTTTGGATTAATTTTATAACGATAAAGATATGTTTCATCCCAATTATAAATGAAGGACCAATCTAAATGATTTCATAAAGATCAAGGGCAAATTTTTGAATATATTCCCTTTTTTAAATAGAACAGAACTCACAAGTTTATCGTGAAATTAAATCCTATACTTATTAAATTTCAAATATTTTTTACTTATTTGAAATTTATGAAACTAAAATAGAAGATAAAGTTGTGTCTGATTATACTTCTTACAAAGGAGTGAAGAAAATACTTTATTTAAAATTTATGAAGATGAAATTGAAAACATATTTAGAGCCCTTTCCTAAATTTGGAATCCAAACTTCAAGTTGGATTTGATAATTTTGTAGTCAAACACTAATTTGAAAATAACTCAAAAATAATTCGTAAAAAATAAATAATTCTCGTGGTCAAACGACTTCTTCGATAAAGTCAGGGTTTGGTCATATTTTTTACATTATTTGAAATTTATAAAACTTGAGTTGAAGATGGAATTATCTTGTTATACTTCTTACAAATGAGAGAAGAGAATGTTTTATTTGGATTTTGTGAAAATAAATTGAAAAACATATTTGAAGCACTTTTCTAAATTTGGAATCCAACACCAAATTGAATTTGAAAATTTTATAATCAAACTTTTATTTTGAAATAAAGTAAAATTTTATTTCGAATAACGTGAACAATTCTCCTGGTTAAACGTCTCCAAAATTTCTACAACTAAATAAAGTCAACTTGCTTTTATCTTCTTCTCTACAACTTCCCTTTTTTCTTTACAAATACAAAGGTTAAAAAACGAGGTAAATATGAAGTTATTGGCTAAGACCTTATTTATTTTTATTAAGATTGAAACGTCTGAATCTAATAGACATTTGAATCTAATAGACGTTTGAGTAGAAAAATATTCATTAAGATTTAAACGTCTGAATCTGAATATTAAGATCTCAATACTAACTAATTAAGATTGTGTTTTTTTAACATCTAAAAGATTTATCTTATTTTAAAATTAATAAATATAAAATTTAATAAAATACTATATTATAATATTATATTAAAAAAATATAATATATTATATGATGATTGGTGGTGATGATGACTAGAGATGACGATGGTGGTGATGATGGTTGTGGGTGTCATTTGAGGGATGGTCTTGGTTAATGGTGCTGTTATGAGTAGTAGCTAGTAGTAATGGTGGCTGACAGTAGTGATTAACAATGGTGGTTGATGATTGTGACTAATAACCATGATGATTTTATATAGTGATGATCAATGGTGATAGGTGTTGTGGCAATTGTGATTGGTAGTGGTGATTGTAAATGATGACTAGTGATGATGATAAATGATTATAGAGATTAACAATGGTTATAGTTGTGGCTGAAGATCGTGGTTGTGATTGATGGTAGTTGATAATGGAGGGCGGTGGGATGGTAGTTGGCAATGGTGGGTGATGGCGCCATGGCGATAGCAATGAACGGATGAAATGAAGAACTGTCATATTTGTAAAAATTCTTAAACAAACATTTTAATAATATTAACAATCCATTACATAAGACACTCAAATCTTTTAAGACCTATTAAGTAATTGTAACAAAAAAAAATACACTTAATGATTAAAATATGAATGATCATTTTCAGATCTAAAAAAATAAACACACTTCATGACTGAAATTTGAATGATCTAAATTAAGATTTTCATTAAGTGATCTAAGATACTTTTTCTTTTTCGTTAAAAAAAACAGTATCCTCAACATTCTTTTTTCTTGTTATGTGAATCTATTTTCATTTTTAGTCCATAAAAACATATTTTCTTTTAAATCCAGAAGTTATTTAATTTAAGATTTTAATTTTATGCTTAATTAGTTTATAGCAATCGAAACGCTATAACATATTTAGTAGGTATTTGACCATGAAAATAAAAAAGAATTATTTTATTTGAAACTTTCAAAGTTGGAGTTGTGTTTTACCATACTTTTTGCAATAAATATTTAAGAATTTAAATGTATTTTGTTAAGAAAATATGAAATATGATTAAAACATGAAATATAATTTAAATAATGTTATTTTATAAAATAATAAAAATTATAATAATAAAAACATGATTTTGGCTTTTTGTGCATATTTCAAATATAATTTAAAGTTGTATTTGAAATTTTGCAGGCCAAATATTGATTTTCAAATAAATTGAAAAAAAAAATTCAAAAAAAGTGAAAAATTCACATGGCCAAACAAGTCCTTTTAAAATCACAAATTTTGTAAATCTTTGGAGGAATAGGCACACAAGTATGAAATGTTTAGGATAATAAATTTATTTTCAAAAAAAAAATCAATTCAATATCTAACTAATTAGGTCCACATTAATTAAAATAAACCAAGTAAAACCGTAAAAAAAAAAAAATATTGAAATAATACAAAGAGGTAAGAAAAAAAAATAAGACAAGTGAAATTTGTCATGTAGCTGTTGTCTGCCGCATCCTGTTTTGAAAACTCTGCTCCCTCCCTTTGTTTCACCCCTCCACCCCCTCCCCCCTTTCCCACCAAATAAATTCCCCCGGCATTCACTCTTTTATATTTCAACTCTTCACATAATTCCAAGCAATTCATTCAGTTCAGCCTCGTAAAACATTCCCTTCACCTTCTCTATTATAGGGATAATACACACTGGAACAACAACTTCCATTATTTCTTCTTCTTCTTCTCTGCTTCTAAAAACTTTGTATTAATGGCGGTTTCGTCAAGATCCGTTAGAGCAACAGAGCTTCAAGTGCAGCAAAAATGGAAAGATAGAGAAACTAGCCCGGAACGTACTAAAGTTTGGACTGAAAATCCTAACCATAAGCAGAGCAAATCCGAACGCAAAGTGCCTGTTGTTTATTATCTCACTAGAAATGGCCAACTTGAACATCCTCATTTCATGGAAGTTCCTCTTTCTTCCCCTGATGGCCTTTATCTTAGAGGTACACATACATTTCATTGAATTTGAGCTTGAAATTTCACCATTATGTTTTTTAATCTGATTTTAGCAATTGGTTTGAATGTTCGTTTTCTTGTTTGCAGATGTGATCAATCGCTTGAATTTTCTCCGAGGAAAAGGCATGGCTTCTCTCTATTCCTGGTCTGCCAAAAGGTGAATTGTTTGAATTTTTTTTCCAATTATGTGTCAGGAGTAGATGCAAATTAACGCATCGAATTCCATTAAAATACTAAAATTAAACGTGCTTGAGGGAAAGTAATATTAGAATGAGTGAACTCTTTGTGTTGCATCCCTCATTTTTTGTTGTTGTAAATATGTGTTCACGAGTTTTGTACATTTATAGACCTGAAGTTGATTTTTTTCAAATGTGTTACGAAATGATGCAATCATATCTCGAAATCCATCAAAATTTCAAAGTTAAGCGTGCCTGAGTGAAAGTAATATTAGAATGAGTGAATTCCTCGTGTTGCATCACTCCTTCTTTTGTTGTTGTAAATATGTGTTCACGAGCTTTGTACATTTATGAACCTGAAGTTAATTTTTTCTGCATTTTTTTGAGAAATTCAGAAGCTACAGAAACGGATTTGTTTGGCACGATTTGGCTGAGCACGATTACATATATCCAGCACACGGCCAAGAGTACGTTCTCAAAGGATCCGAACTTGTTGATGGTGCAATTACGCTAACATCTCATCAATCGGAAGAAGTAGAATTTTCAAGTTCGAAACAAAATCCGGTGCCGCCGGAAGTGAGAAAACTCACCGGGGAAGATCGTGAATTCCCGGCAGTTTCACGGCGGCGCAACCAGTCGTGGTGTTCCGCCGACTTCCACGAATACAGAGTCGAATCCTCCGGCAAATCCGCCGCCGCAGCGGATGCGTCAACTCAGACCGACGACCGCCGCCGCCGGCGAAGAGAAATCGGAGTTCTCGAGGAAGAAGAAGAAATGCAGCAAACTCAAAGCCAGTCAACTGAACTTAGCAGAGGCGAGATTTCACCTCCGCCGTCCGATTCAAGCCCGGAAACACTCGAAACGTTGATGAAAGCCGACGGTAGGGTAATCGTACGGTCAGAAACAGTCAACGAAGATCAAACGGCTAATAACAATCAATCAAGTGGAAAAACCAGAGGATCTTCTTCCGTGTTGATGCAATTATTATCGTGTGGGTCAATGTCTTTCAAGGATTGTGGGCCCGGTGGTTATGGAAAAGATCATGGGCTTTCGTTGATTTCACATTACAAATCAAGGGTGCCACGTGGACAGGGATTGGATCAGGTGGAGAAGGGTGCAGAGAATACTAAGGTGGAGTATCACGGAATCACAAAGCTAGAAGATAAAGAGTACTTCAGTGGAAGCTTAATAGAGACAAAGAAGGACGAATATCCAGCTGCTCTGAAGAGATCTTCTTCATTTAATGCAGATCGGTGAGTTCCACAACTCCCTTAATGAATTTGTTTTTTTTTTTAATTATTTTTATACGAATTGTTTATAGAGTATATAAGTAACTTGTATTAGTAATGATGAGAACTTGAGATTATTTTTGATTTGGTGTATTCAAGGGTAATATTATCCGGAATAAGAGGGAATTGCTCGAATAATAAGTACCCTTCACTTTCAACTCAAAAATTGTGAGGTCGAATCACTAAAAAAATAAAAAAGCTGAGAGCTCGTTGGGAAGGGTAAAAAAAGGAAAGTTCTATCTTATTCAATAATAACAAATATATAGCGAAATTTTACAAATAGGGTCTGAGGAAGATTGAGTGTAAATAGACTTTCCTTAGGAAAATTTTGCAAACACCTGAATCACTACACTAAACCTCCGGCATGTGTCAAGAGTTTGTAAATACTGATATATATACCTATAAAATTAAAAACTTGATTTATCTAAACAATATGATTTTTCAATGAAAAAGTGTTGCTTGACATCTCTCGAGCAAGAATAGCTCTGTCACTACTCGTAGAAACAAAGAAATTGTTATTAATCATGTTTATTTATGAATTGCTATGTATTAGTTATACACTTTATTATATTAAATAAAATGTATAACTAATATATATTAATTATATATATATTAAAATATTATTAAATAAGACATTAAATAATGTCAAGATAATGCATATATTATTTTCTCTAATATATTGTGTGAGATGATGATGCTTTGTTTCGTGTCAAATTGTTTCTATATATATGATGACTAATACTTTGCTTAGTTCCAAAATATTGTACCTGACTTTGCTTGGGATGATTCCTTCAATAATGTTTGTTTCATTCAAAACAAAAAAAACTTGTCGTTCAATTGTTGAATTGAAATAATATAGAGGGCATCAACGGTCTTTTACTAAACTACATACTGTATAATTAGGATTTACTAACATATACTTGTAAATAATTTTAGGCTATCAGTGAAGTTTAATCAATTTTAGTAAATTCTGTTTTATTGTTTGAGATAATTAGATTTACTTATTATAGACAGTTGTTTTCAAAGTGTCTTGATAGTTTAAGGATTGAACACATATACATTGAAAAGTCTAATTATCAGATAAATTTAGTATGTTAAAGCAGATTGACTGCTTTATTTACCAGCTAATCAGTTCTATTTACCTTGAAGAGTTACTAATTTAATTGTGTAAAAATTATTTTATTCTATATAGTGTACAAAAGTTAAACTCAACCAGTCAAAACTTTCACAAAATACGAAAATATATTCAAAGTTCTAAACCATTTTCACAATGATATAGGAGCAGTTGTTGCATGTGCTGCTCATATTCTTCAAAAATGTCAATATATGTGTCTCCGATTCTTCAAAACTAATGCATTTTTGAAGAATTTGAGACGAATGCATCAATATTTTTGAAGAGTCCGAGAAACTTGCGTGTCATTTGGTGTCATCATTGCATTATGGTGTTAACTAGGAGTTGTTATCCAGGGGTATATGAAAGGCTTTTTTCATGTGGTCAATTAGTCTGCAATCTGAAATACTGACATAGGAAAACAACTATTCAAGACATGGTAATTTATCAGGAATATCATTTAAAGAGGTTCTGCAGTTTCTGTTTTTGGGTGATTGAGCATTTATTTATTTTACATAGAAACAAAAAAATAGCTGGAATATCAAGTTTATACACCATTACACGTCTATTTATACTTTATACTTACAAAAATGGCAATTCACGAGTGACTTGTAGTAATTGAAATTTTTTGTCCTGTTTTCATGATTGAAAAGTACAATTTCCTCATTGGTTTATCCACTGCTCAATTTCCTCTTGTAACTTAGTATAGACCATACTCCATAGGGGTATTTGGTAAGATGTCATCATCATATTGCCATCCAAAGGTTTACTACTCCATAGCTAATTAAATTGCTTAACATTAATAACTTCTGTAATCTTTCAGAAAATCCATTTCCAGATTTTACACAGCACAGTTCTGCAGAAAGAAGAAAAAGAGTTGTAGTATTAACTTGAGTTAAATGGTCAAAAAGTATTTCGGTATTTTGCGTTTTCTACCTGAACTATCAGGTGTTTGAGTTTGCTACCCAAACTATCACCAACTATTTATCAAAACGCACTTCAACTATCAAGTAGGAAAAGTGAATAATTGATAGTTGAGGTGTATTTTGATAAATAGTTAGTGATAGTTCAGGTAGGGAACTCAAACACCTGATAGCTTAGATATAATACTCAAAAAATCAGGATACTTTTTAGTGTATTTTTCACCCTTCAGTCTTTAACTTTAAAACATTATTGCTGCCTGCTATTCTATTAATGTGGGGTTGCTTATCTTAGTCCTTTTCTTTTTCCTCCCAATTGAAATGGAAAAATGTCTTAACTTTAATTTTTGTCCCTTTAACTCTATTTTTGCCTTATAAAAAAAAAAACTCTATATAATTATTCATACACATACTTGTCTCCTCTGTTAAAATAGTTTGCTTCTGTTATACTGCCTTAGTGTTTATCTTTGTTGTTCAAACTCTTCAAAATTGTCGATGGATGTGTGTTGAATCATCCAAACCGAGACGAGTACGACATTATTTTTAGAGAGTTCAAGCAACATAAACTTTTATTGAATTAGACACATACATGGTCTTTAGTCATTTTTTTTTTTGGTTTGCAGGAGTGCAAAGTTGGAAATAAGGGAGAAAGAGATAGAAGGGGTGAGAGCAAAATGCATTCCAAGAAGGCCAAAGAATCAATCTACCAGAAAGGAATTAGGAAGCAGCACTGACTTGTCTTGTGGTAGCAGTGCCAGTATTTCTAGTAGTAGCAGTAGCCAACATGGTAGCAAAAGGCTAGTGGTTCCACCCCAACACTAGATATAGAGAGCTAAATTAAGCAATAGTTTTAGAGGGTCAGAAGCATTCACCAAAACAGTCTCTTGTTCTGATCTCCACGGTAGATTGTAAATACATTGAAATTAGCTATAAATTTTGTCGCTTATCTATTGCTAAATCGCTCGTAATTAATATAATTTTTTGATAATCTATTATCACTAATTTATCAAAGATGCGGGAAGCAAGACTGAAATGGTTTGGGCATGTGATGAGGAGATCGATGCACGGATGCCTCAGTGCAGAGACATGAGGGGTTGACTATGGATGGTTAAAAGAGAGGTAGAGGTAGGTTGGAGAAGTATTGAAGATAGGTGATTAGACATGACATGATGCAACTTCAGCCTACCGAGGATATGACCTCAAATAGAAGGCTATGAAGGACACGGATTAGGGTAGAGGGTTTATTAGGTAATTGAGAGTTATCTCACTTATTCTTCCATATTAGTACTTGTAAAATTACTCTGGGAGTTTCTAGCTATATTCCATTTATGTTACTATTTAATGTTTCTTACACTTTGATTATCATATTATTCTGGTGTAGTTACTGTTCTTTTTTTATATATATTTAGCACTTTGTCTTGGCTTCTTCACTCTCGTTGTTTTCTTTTCTCATACGACTTTGTAATGTTTTTACTTGAGCTGAAAGTTTATCAGAAACAGTCTCTCTACCTCTCAAAAAGGGGTAAAATTTCTGTACACACTACTCTTCCCACATTCCACTTGTGCGATTACACTTGGTTTGTTGTTATTGTATCACTAATTTGTCACCAAACAAGATTAACAACGAAGTTTGATATTTAACTACATAATTTGTTCATCGTTTATTATATTTCTAATTTTTTTTAGTAGTGATACAATCTTTGTGAGCTCAAAGAAAAGACAATAAAAAAGAGAAAAAACATGATTGATTTGAGTGATATAGAGAAACATAGGACAAGATGCCCTGTATAAATGACTTGCAAGTTACGGCACGGCTAGTGACAGTAGGTTCCAAGATTATATTGACAAAATAAAGTGAGAAGATTGTTGCCTGCTGCTTCCTATTAAGAATTTCAATACAACTTTTTTTGGTTCAAACTCTCGTGGATGGAATTGTTTGCTTGTCTCTTTGCATGTTGGATCCATTGTCTTTCCATGTGAATTTTCCTCTTATATTGGATAAGACTTGGGGTAATTTGGTACGCAGATTAAATAATTTTGAGATTATAGTTTTAAGATTATAATTCGTGGATTAATTTATATCATATGTGAGGTGGGATAAAATAATTTTCATGTTAGATGGGATAAGGTGGATATCCCAAGATTAGGGTTTGATATTAGATTTATATCATGTTTGATTGACAATGTAAATTAATTTCGAGATAAATTTATAACATCAGCCAAAGATAAATTTATAATATCAGCCAAACATGATATAAATTCAATACCAAATTAATCATAATATCCCACCTTATCTCGCGTACCAAACGATCCCCGACAGTCAACGAGACTTTTGAGAGTTGAGAGCACTCTAATTTGCGTTAAACATTGGGAAACACATATTATGTCCTATAAATTTGTTAAAAGAAAGTCTTCGCACTTCAATTTTGCAAGGGTCCCGCTCCTCCAGCAAGGAGCAAGAGAACAAATTTTGATCTATTATGTCACACTTTTTTTCTTAGACTGGAAAGTAAAATAGTGATAGATTAACTGGGTATAGATCGACACATAGGCTGCTAGCAGAGTGGGGGGCGTCCTCTTACTTCCCTTTCTTGTTCAAAGTACACCCCGATACCACCTTAAAAGTTAACGTGGCAATAACAAAAGAATGTAGGCGCGAAAGAACGAAAAATAATACAGAAAGATTTGAAAAGAAACAGACTCAGAATTTTAAGTTTATGCGTTTTGAATTCTAAAACAAACAGTTTACATGTTCTGGATAAATTATCTAGGCATATTCAATTGATTTCTTGATACAAATACTGAATTTTGTCAAAGCTACTGAATTTTCGTGAACCCGCAGCTAAATGTTCAGCTTCCCCCATCTCTCTTCCCCTTTGTACCCCCTTCTTTTCTCCTTCTTGCGTCCCACCCCTATCTTTGACGTTTCTACTTGTCCATATTTAGAGGCCAAAATATGTATTTATTGCTATTATGGAAGACTTGACGATGGATTATATTGCTTGTCACTTTGTATGTTGGATTATTGTGTTTTAACTGTTTCTTTATGAATTTTCTTCCATCATTTTGATTTAGACATTTGCCAGTTGAGACCTTAATTTGCCTTAAACATTATATATATGACTTAGTCAAATTCCTTGATGCTATGTTGACCTTTTCTACCATCTAGAAGTTAAAAAAAACTTTTAACATAGCATCGATTAGAAGACCTATGAATTGTTTAATCTGGAAAAAGAAGTTGTGTTGACCATTAGCTTCTTTAAAAAATAGAATAAGAATTCGTAAATAGCGACAAGTATTGTGACTTATAAATAGTTGGAGATTCAGGTGTGAAACTGTGAAGTTGAGAAATTGGCCATTATAAAAAGTTAAGAGTTAATGATTAAAAAAAAAAAACCTAAATTATTATTATTTTTTTGCTTGTTTCATACTTTAGTTATCCATTATTTTATTTATTTACCTAAGCTATCAGCTTCTCGTAAGTTTCATATCTCAATCATCAATCTCTTTGTATTAAAACATCACTTCTATTTTGAGTTGACTAAATATTTGTTTCCAATCGACAACAGGTGCGTGTAGGTCTAGGTTGTTGATTGAAAATAAATAGTTAATTAATTCAGTATTAAGATGTGTTTTAAGACCAAAAAAAAGTGAGAGTTTAAGTAGATAAAGGAATACATAAAACTCAAAAAATAAAATTCCCTCCGTCTCAATTTATATGAGTTACTTTGACTTGACACAAACTTTAAAAAATAAAGAAAGACTTTTGAAATTTGTGATCTAAAATGAGTCTTAAATATTTGTGTGACTATAAATTATTTCATTATGGATAAAATTGAAATTCAAAATTTAAACTGTTACTAAATATAAAAATGTGTCATTCTTTTTTAGATTGACTAAAAAAAATGAATCATATAAAATGGGACCAAGAATACTTAAATGTGTTTTTTTGGACCATTAACTAAAGCCATAGCTCAACCTTTGAGACCTTTGAACAAATTGTCAACCTTGTCTTATATCGAAGCAGCAAGATTCCCCAGTCCCCCATCTTCTGACTTCAGAAGTATTTTTTTTTTTTAACTCTCTCCCAAAAATGACAGGCTAAATGAAATATCCTAATTTTTATGTGAATTCACATGTGGATTTTTTTTTTAAAAAAATAAACTGAAAATTACATGAACGTATTATATATAATTTTTAGAGTGAAGAGTCAAAAATACACTTAAAGCATTTTGATTTTTTAAGTTTCACACCTGAAGTATTAAGCGTGTGAGTTTCCTATCTGAACTATCACAAAATGTCTAGCGAAACGCACCTGAACTATCAATTGTTTGAGTTTCCTACATGAAATTTTAGGTATGAAACTCAAACAACGGATAGTTTAAGTGTGTTTCTCTAAGTATTTTGTGATAGTTCAGGTAGGAAAATCACATACTTGATAGTTCAGGTATTAAACTCAACAAATCGGAATACTTTAGGTATCCTTTAGCCTTTTAACTCTAAATTTTATTAGACATATTTTTAAATAATTATAGCCAGAAAATATAGTAGATTAAAACAGTAAGGGTCGTTTGGTAGCTGGTTTGGAGGTGGATTATACATGTATTAAATCCTGCATAAATAATATCATGTTTGGTAGCTGGTTAGAAGGTAAATTGTTCATGTATAAAATTAATACGGTGTTTGGTTTGCAATTTAAAAACCCGCATAACTAATACATGTATAAGTTATGAGGGAATCTATGTATTATATTATACATGATAGAAGGTGGAATAAATAATACATGTATAACTAATACATGAATAACTAATCCCTGCATAACTAATACATGCATAAATAATACATAGATTCTCTTATAACTAATCCCTACATTACTAATACCTGCATAACTCTAACCCGCTACCAAACGATCCTTAACAATATAAAGTATGAGAGACGAGAGTATTAAGAGTGTGTTTGGCTGGAGGAAAATACTGTTTTCTGATTTATCATGTTTGGTTGAAAAATATTTTTTCTAGAAAAACAAGTTCCTTACAAATGCGGTAAATATTTTTGGGATAATTTTTTCTGCTTACATACTAAACACAAAGAAAATAAGTATTCCAGAAAAATATTTTTCGTCGAAAATATTTTGTTTCATGCCAAACAGACCCTAAGCAGCCGTTGGTAGCTGGTTAACGTTATGCAGATATTAGTAATACATGAATTAATAATGAAGACATTTATGTATTATTTTATGCAGAGATTAGTTATGCAATGCTTAATTATTCATGTATTAGTTATTTCGCCTTCTATCTTGCATAAAATAATGCATAAGTTATACGAATTTCTAAACTGCATATACCAAACACCATATTATTTTAGGGATAATTACCTAACAGGGCAAACTTATACATTATATTCATCAAACATCACGAGAGTTTAAAAAAATATCAAACATAGCAAGAGTTTTTGAAATTCGCCTGTATTTGTGATACAATAATTTCTAAAATTCGTCATGTATCAGTGATACCATAGTTTCTAAAATTCGCTTTGTATCTTCATAGCACAATTCACTATGTATCAGTGATACAACAATCCGTTATGATACAACTATTCGCTTTGTTTATGTTTTTGCATCACTAATACATAGTGAATTGTTGTATTAATGATACAATTTCAAAAATTGATAGTTTGGTAATTAGGCCTCAAATTATCGATATTTTTGAAATTTTATCTTAATTTTATAGTACATGAATAACTTACCTCTTAATAACTATCAAACATGATATTACTTATATATAATTTAATATCTATATAATTCACCTATAAACCAGCTATCAAATGACCCTGAGGCCAGTATCTTTTTTTCCACTTTATTTGGTAGATAGAAAATGTGAGGGCCTTTCTCTCATCTAAAGCTTGTTAAATGGCGAATTGGACTGGACTTAGACTGATGGGCTTAGAGACGTGGGCTCATCTAGTTGTAAAAAGTAGGGATATTGACAGGTATATACAATCTCTAAATAAAATTGACATGTCTTTGATTATATATTTTATCTAGTACGTAACTTGAGCATGAACAAAATGTATTTAGTAGCTTATTATTATATATATATTATATTATATATATATATATATATATATATATATATATATATATATATATATATATATATATATATATATCACGATGCAGGTCATGTATGTCAGTGTATATCACCAACAAATTTACACAGCTATACAGGCAATAAAGGATATATAATTATGTGATGTACATGAGCATAGCTGTGGGGATAACATGGAGAATATACATATGAAGTCATCTTCAACCAAAATCAGTAATAATCCCTTTTGCATTCTAGCTATTAAAATTGTCTTATCATAGTGTAAAGGAAAACAATGCAATATGCATTTCGTTCAAATACTCAAATTCTCTAAGAAGTCATTGACTAAACATTGGGCCTAGAAAGTGTAACATCTATATCTTCTATATATATTATAAAGCAGAGGACGAAGTATCAGAAGAAGTCAAGTGGCACAGTTACTGGGAAGCCACGTGAAAGTTTTAAGACAAAGGTTAAAATATTGTAATAAAAATTTTGAATTGAAAGATTAAAAATATTTGAATTTAAAAATATTAAGCTTTTAGAAAGAAAAAAAAGTGTTTTGGTTAGCTTAAAATTAGCAACACATGGTTGAAGAGTTCTAGATGAACTATTACTGTTTCATAAACTTATCATTTTCAGATGTTACAAAAATATATTTTAAATATTAAATAAAAGTGAATAGAGGATATCTTTGAGCCAAAAACGAAGGTTAAGGATATTTTAAACCAAAAAGTGAAAGAAGGATATTTATGGGTCATTTTTCATACACTAGAGTTATGTCTTTTTCTGGTTATTTTTGTCTTGTGCCGATGGTTTATCGTAAACAGCCTCTTACTTCACCTCTGAAGTAAAGGTACAGTTTGCGTATATTCTACCCTCCACAGACCTCACTTTGTGGGAATAAACTGGGTATGTTGTTGTTGTTGTTTTCATGCGCTAGAGATATTTTTGGCCCTTTTTCGTATTGATATAAGGTTTGAGTTTTAGTTTTAGTTTTACTTTTAAACGGATTCCCATACTTCTTAGTTTTGTCTTTTGATAGATGTTTGCAATATCTTCCCAAGTTCCTGATAAAAAATAAAAAAATACTTCTTAGTTTTATTTTCTAATAGAGGTTTGCAATATCTTCCCAATTTCATGATACTTTGGGTTGAGCTATTGATGAGATATTTACTGTTAAATTGATTATAATTTTGTTCTTCACGTCGAATACTCATTATTAATGTGGAAAGTATTATTGTAGGTTATTTAAATCGTGTTATCTTTGTTGTATTAAAAAATAAAATATTGAAACTTAAGCAAAGTAAACCAGAAAAATTAAAGGAAGGACGCATATTTATAGCCAAAAATTGGGTTCAACCGAAGAGACGCAACTCTTTGTTGGTGGCATTTGACGAAGCAGGCCACTATTTTTGTCCGAGAAGGAAACCGTTAATATTATTCGGGAAGGAAATTAAATGTTATTTTCTCCGTTTCAAATTGATTGACCTATTTTAACTTGACACGGAGTTTAACAAAATAAAGAAGACGTTTTAATCTTGTGGTCTTAAATTAAAGATATGTGAAATGTACTAAAATGCTCTTTAATCTTGTGGTCTTAAAAATGTCATGTGGAAAGTTAAAATTTAAAAGTTACTAAAAAGAGAAAGGGTCATTCTTTTTGAAACAGACTAAAATATAAAGTAGATCAAACAAATTGAAACAGAGGAAATAATAATTATTACTCCTTTCGTTCAAAATTACTTGTCACTTATTTTTATTTTTTATTTTTTTATTTTTACTTGTCATTTTTGATATATCAAGAAAAACAAAACAAATAATTCTGTTTTACCCTTAATTTATTTACTAAATTCCAAATGGTCAATTTCAACTAGCACCAATTAATAGGGATAATATGGTAAAGTCACTATGTCAAATTTTTTTAATAGGTGTGCTAAGTCAAAAAGTGACAACTAATTTTAAACGGAATAAGTAATATTATGAAATAATTTGGTCCACTAAGACATATCAATCAAATTATTTGATCAAATTCAAATTCGAATTTGAAGTCGGCCGAGCAACAACGAAGGCGCGAAGGAAGACTCTCTTCTCAACTCTTTATAAATTAGAAGAAGTGATTCTATATATAAGCACATGAGTCTTTCTCTCCCAAATCAACTTTTCCATTTTCCCTTCAATTTTGAATTTGCCATTTTCCTCCATTTTAAATTCTTTCATTTCACAAAACTGGAGTCAATTCCTAAATGATCACTGAATTTGTGTAAATATTCCACTAAAATAACTTTTATTTATTTTAGGATAATATGGTCATTCAACTATGTATATCTTTCCAAAAAATATAAAACTAAGAAATACTTAAAGGCATGTTTGAAAAGCCACAATAGAATTGTAATTGGGTGTAATTACAATATTACTTTTTAATTTCTTTTCTTTTTAATTTATTTTTTATTTCTATTATTTTAATTTATTTATTTATCTTACTTTTTAAAAACTTTAATTTGTTTTTTGTTTTTACTTTTTTTAAAAAAATTTATTTTATTTGTTTATTCCATTTTACATTATTTATCTTTCATTTCTTTTAATTTCTTCTCATTTTTCAACCTTTACTTCTTATGATTCAATAGAATTGTTCGTGTTTTTTATTTTCTTAATTTAACGCATAATTGCATTATTATTCTAGTGGTTGAATTAAAATAGAATTTCATTATTAAATGAGATTATAGACTAATGTTTCTCTTTTGAATTATATTTACTTAGGTTATGGTGAAACTTATTATGTTTATGTTGGAATTTGATATAAGAGTTCATTTTTTTAAAAAAAAAATAACATTAAATTTATGATATATTTTATATCCAATTTATTTGCTTTAGTAGTAAACTAGTATTGACTTGTTATTTCATATTGCATGTGATGTCAAGCTGTGTAATTATATCCAATTACACCCAATTCTAATTTTCTATTGGCTTTCAAACATGCCTTTAACTATTTCTTAGTTTCACATTTTTTTGGAATGATGTACATAGTTCAATGACCATATTTTTCTAAAAAAACAAAAGTTACTTTAATGGGATATTTGCACAAATTCAATGACCATTTGAGGAATTCACTCCACAAAATTGTCAAAGAAGAGTTAGAGAGAATTTTCTATCAAGATATCTGGTGTCATGGATTTTCTGGAGTACTATTTTAGGGTGATATCGATAGAAAAATTGCTATTATAAGAATTATACTCGTTTACTATGTTACATGGATTCTCATTTACGTTGTAAGGGTGACTCAATATATTTAGTGATTTAAAGTGAAAACTTAATAAGAAACTATAATTATTTTAAATAAAATTCATGTATTTTTTTTAATCTACTCTTTTAACTTTCTTAGATGCAAAACTATACAAAACTATTCTTTTAAGGATTAATTTATTCAATATATATTTTTATGAAGAAATACAAATAATTTCCTATATAAGAAGAGGCAGTAAGCAGACATGTAGACCCTCAGTGGTAAAAGGTACAATTTTCATGTATTATGTCTTCAGTTTGAGTCCCTGTGAGCTGCCTTTTTATTTTTTGGTTTAGAAGCTTCAGGGATATTCTTCATTTTAATTTTTTTGGAAGCTTCTATCAGAGCTTGCTTAATGGCACGGTGGTAAAACCTTGGAAATATGTGTAGGAGGTCTATAGTTCAAGCCTCTGTGGCAACTTTAATTTTTTTTGGTAAGCTTAGTTGCTTGTTTCAAGGTTTATCTTGTTTGAATTTTTGTCTTTCGTTATTATAAATCACAATAATTAATAACTTAAAATATTTTTATATAAATTTCATTGATCTAAACAAAATAATATATGCATATCTAAAAATTTCATTGATCTAATATAAAATAATATATGCATACTTAAATTAGACATATCTTAAAAATTTTGAGTATTAACATTGGATCCGTGCAAAGCACGGAAACTGTATCTAGTTGGATCTAGAAAGTTGAGTTCAAAATAGTATATAAAACTTCATAAACAGGAGAAACAAAAAAGGATAAGTGTACAGGAATAAGAAAAAATAGAACTAATGACATAGATACATGTACTACTTATTGAGATAAACACTTAACGTAATTTGCTTATTTATTTGAACAATCTAAACTAAAATCTAAAACAAATTAAAATTTCATTAATAATAATAATAATAATAATAATAATAATAATAATAATAATAATAATAATAATAATAATAATGATAATATCATATCAAATTAATCACCATTTTCAAGTCTTTTCAATATAAAAAATGTGTAATTTTCTTTGGCTGAAAATCATTACACCCCCAACTTTGCTTTAAAAAATCACCCCCTCCCTCCTCAACTTTGAATAATAGACATTCCCACCCCCCCTCCCAATTGACCTTGCTAAATGTCTACTTTATCCTTACATTATCAATCTTTAATTTATCTCATTTTTTTTACTTCTTTAATATTATGATAATTGTTAGTTTTAGTCTATATAACAAATTTTCAATAAAAAAAATAACTAATATGATTTTCTAGATGAAAATGAAAAGTGAGAAGTGAAAAATATGGAGTAAGTGTACAAGCTAACAATCTTCTATAAAATGAACAAAATAAAAAAAAATTATAAATAATAATGAAAACTCTAATATCTATTTATACAAGTGAAAATAATAGAGATCGATAGCTTTATAAATATATCTTTAATGCATTTAACAATAAATAATTAATAAAAGTAAAGGTATATTATATAACAAATTTATAAAAGATAATATATTTGTCTTATAAATAAATTTTAACTTATAATTTAAAAAATATTTAATTAATGACAACCAAAGCTTATTTATCTATATAGACACTAGAGAAGAATAGACAAATAGAACTTAAATATACATGCATACTTAATGCATATTTAAATAATAATCATAAAAGATAGCACTAAATTTTATAATAAATTTATAAAATATTATTCTACTTATAACGTTAATGAACTTAAAGAAAGATTTATAAATACCTAGAATGATATATAAAATATTATATATAATATAAAAAGTTAGGTGTTGAAAATGTCAGCGGTAAAATAGGTATGCATACGATAAAAGGGAGAGAATGTCTATTGTTCAAAGTTGATGAGGGAGTTTGATTTTTAAAGCATAATTGAGAGATGTAAATGATTTTCACCCTATTTATTTTTATAGTGACATATGAATGCATCAATTTTCTTTACATATTATCAAGTTTTTATTTCAATATTCAAGTTACAATTAATTTTTCAATAATTTTTTTTATAATCATTAAAAGATTACTATTATATGTATTACGTAAAAAGTTATAATTAATATTTAGAAAAGTTAATTATTCTCTGGTATAATCATGCATCGTGACATTAGTAATGCAGTAAAGTTTTCTTTTCAAATTTATAAGTTTTTAGTCAAATAACAGTAGAACTTTGTCAACATTTTAAAATTTTGATTTAAACTACTTAAAAATTACTAGATACCAATAGGATTTTTATAACAAAAATCAAGGTATAATATTGCAACAACTGACTGATATTTTATTAACTTGAAAAAATAAATCAAGTTATAAAATAAAATACTAGCTTTTTGCACACATAATTCTAAACTATAAATATGTATAGATGACCAGTTATATAATAAAGTAATATTTTTGAGTGGGATTAAAGCAGATGTTTTAGTAATCTTATCCTTTAACCATTCATGTTACTTTGACATACTCGTATAAAAAAAAAAGTGATAAATGTGCGAGTTTTTCGTATGAATTCTTCGTTATAACACACTAAGTGGAAAAATTGATATACCCATACTGAATACTTACAGTAATTTTGAATACATAACTATAAAAAGAACTAATGTACCTCTTTTTTTTAGAGTTTCTATCTTATGCAACTATTGTGATGCTCATCAAACTCTTCCATTTGGCTGGTTAGTTCATAATATTCTTCATGACTCTAAAAGAAAATGTTAGTTTTCTATTTTTATTTGGTAATCTAATTGATAAAACATTTCAATCTCCTTGAATTAATTGATATCATTGGGTTAAATTTGTTATTGAATTTCTACCACTATAAAGTTGGAGACCCAGAATTCGTTGTTCTTCTCCATGATTTCATACATTTTTTTTTTTGATCGAAATTGGATTGAGATGAGCCATTGTATAAAAAATAATAATAAGTTCACAAATCAAACAAGTCAGGTCAAGCCCAAAAAATCCAAAACAACATTGTTCAAATGAAATTACAAACAAAGAAAGCTAAATGGAAAGAACAAAGCAAGAAAAGTAAAAAAGGAAAAGTGTACTGCAGAAATTTCTCGATGGTCATCAATATTGTTGTTGCTGGAGAAGCTCAAATTGGTAGATTAAACTAATATAACTTATTTTTTAATAGTCAATTGATTATAAACACGCAATAACTTAAATTATGTCTATGACTTCTTAGAAACAACCATAGATATACTTGTTCACATCAATGGTCAGTGAAGCCGTCAAATTTTTCACTAAAAGATGTCAAAATATAAAGTAGTAAATCCAAAATCAAGAGGAGTTAATATAATATATATATATATATATATATATATATATATATATATATATACATAGAAAAGAATTTTACCTACCTACACAATGTAATTTTCGACTAAGGGATATCAATTGACACCCCTTGAATACATATGGCTCCGTCACTGTCAATTGTAGAAGTTACATTTATGTAGATATGCTAAGGGATCCTGTCTGGTATGAAGAATTTAAAAAATATTCTGTAGTTAAAAGATTGGTGATCATTTTCTAAGAAAAGCTAGATGTGTGTTTTCAAAAGTAATCTTGGAACTACATGAATTTGATGGCTAAAGTTAAAGTTCTATTCTTGAAAGTCAGAAAGATATCCTTTTATGTATATTCAAGTATTTGAGGGAAAATTCTCAAAGTTTCCTTTACAACATTGTTGGATTCTTTCTTGGTGTATTACGAGGTTTTTTCTTATCTCAATTGGGATATGTTTTAAAATTTTAACAAAATCGAACAAGATCAAATGGATAATCTTACATAAGTGTGTCTTTGTAATGTAGGCAATAAATCATAGTGGAATCGTGAGTCTATTCAACCATGGTTTTTCATTCGACAACTTTGCCAAGATAATTATCATTTTTGAATATACTTTCATTCTCATGAAGAATGTTGTTTAGGGCATCTAAAAAGTCGCAGATCCTATTAAATGTCCAAACCAAAAACGATTGATAAATTCACTTAGAAATACTATTGACAAACCTCAACGGATCATTTTTTGTCACATGAATTATATTTGTAGTCATACAATTTTCTAAAAAATTGACAGATCACTCGATCGTGCTCTATGAGAAGTAGTATATATGGGGAATCCAATTTCATTGCCTTTTCAATAAGCTTCAAGAAGTTATTGAGGTCATTTTTTACCGTTTCAATTTTGGGGCTACCTTGTACCTCGGAAGAATATGGGTCCATATTTATCAGCCAACTTGCTTAATAGTGAATCAAAAGTCTATTCGTAACTGAATCATTATATAAAGGCTATATATCTAACCTTGAAAATATGGATGATGCTCCTAATCAAATTGTACAAAATCAAATTTGGTAAGCACGAAAATTATTTTGCAATTAGCAGTTGAAAAGAAGAACACAACATAGCGATGAGAAAGAAGTTAGAAAGTACTTATTGTAGTGTAGTATTTTTACAACAATACATAAACTTTAAGTTATGTACATATAATAGTAATGTTATTATTTATTTTTGATAATTAAAATTAGTAACATGTTAGTCATGTGTTTACCATACATTATCTTAAATTTTATTATAAAAAGTATTTATTTTACTAATATGAAGATTTTAATAGTTTAATTAATGGTCTAACATATTCCTACTAGCAAAATGGAAAAAAAAACGTTCCTTCTATTTTTTATTATGAAAATTTTGCACTTCTTTTCTATTTTTCCTAAAACTTAAAAGTTTTTAAGCAAAAATAAAATTATTAATTCTCTATTAAAAAGTTCTTGAGGCCCCAAAAATTTGGGGGCAAATATTTTCCTAGCCTTACTCTTGAGATACCTTGTATTATCCGTGTTCTCTTTGTTATATACTCCCTTATAGTACGACAACAAAGAGTATGCCACACACTGCTAATTTTATATATTATATTAAGTATTATAATTATCTTTATCTTTTTTTCTTGCTCAGACTATTTTTCATTCATAAAATCTTAGTTAAACATTGTATGAGACACCATTGATATAAGTAATGTAAAGCTATGAGAGTTTGAGGGTAAGCATTACACAATCTTTAAGGTGATTTTTTTCAAAAAGAAAAAGAAAAGAATAGATCATTTATTTTTCTACTGCATATTTTTTTGCTCTATCGAACATACAGGGAATTGGAAGTAGCATTTTACCAATGTCAAGTCAGTGTCTAAATCTAATAACCGAAGGTGAAAACAAATATCTTTCTACAATATGCTGATAAAACTTATTCCTACAAAATCACACCATGGGAAGAATAAACATCATGTCCCAACCCGATCCTCTAAAGGAAGCTCGATCAGGCTCACTTAGGGTGTCGATCCCACTTACCCAATCCATTTAACAGGTTTACTGAAGAAAGTTGGTGCCCGCTACTTATCTCAGGAACCAAGTCCTCAACGTAGTTCCACTTGAAACAGTAAGTAAATTAACACACAATTTTTTTCGCGGAAAACTCCCTAACTCCAGGAGAAAAAAAACCACGAACTCACTTTCACTAACTCTTCAAGTTTAATGATTACAACTCAATAATCAAAGGAACTAACTCTAGTACCTAACTCAAACAATAAACTCTTATTGTTTCAACTCACTCTAACTCTCTCTCCAAGAAGCCAAACCCACTTCTTGTTACAATTCTCACAAACTCTCTTACAAGAAGCCAAACCCACTTCTTGTTACAATTCTCACAACTCTCTCTAGAAGCCAAACCCACTTCTAGTTACAAGCCTCACAACACACACTATTTATTCTAACAATCACACAGGATTGGACTAGAAATAATTCTCTCTTTGTGTCTTCGTTTGAATAGCTTGCTTGAGAACTTTATTGCTTGAGAATACTCCTTCTCAGCTTCGTGCAATAGGTGATTGAATTCTTCATAGCTCCAATGCTTTTATAGAGGTCTCAAGCTCTCTCCTCTTCTTGAAAGGAAAAAACAATCCTTTCTTTGTAGGAGTTGGTCGCCGCCTGGAAACAGTCCACTCCTTGTTGGACTTGGATACTTCTTTTTGCTCGCCTTCTTTCCTTCTTTCTTCACACGATTTTTCTCTCCTTCTTTGACTAGGATGCTTTTTTATTGAGTGTTTCCATAAATATATTTTTACCAAAAATAGGTTCTACCTCATTATCAAAACTTGTTTGAAAACTTATTTGACAAGGTTCTTTAATTTTTCCCTTTTTGATGATGGCAAACTCTATCCTATTTTTGAAAAAGCATGTAGCAGCAGTTGAAACACCATTTTGAATATTTAGCACATAGCCACACACTCAGGTGCACTCTTTACACTCTTCTACTGTGTCATGCTAGATTTCAACATATTTCAACATAGTAGCACAATAGTATAGTAGCAGCACCACATCTTAATTCTTTCCCTTTTTGACATCATTAAAAAGCATAGCCAGCTTTAAGAGCAACTTCCATATTCCCCCTGAATAGATGGCCACTTGAGGATCAGGTTCTTGAGTGTTTTTCATCCTTTTTTTGATTCTGTATCACTCTTATTTGCTCTTCTCCCCCCCTTTCCTCCCCCATCCCCTTTTTGAGGGAAGCTCTCCTTCCTTGTTAGGAACTACAACTCGTTGATTAGCCCAAGGGCCAACCTATTCTTCTCAAATGCTTCTCTTCCCAGAGCTTTAGTAAATATGTCAGCAATTTGTTCATCAGTCCCACAGGGCATCATTTTAATCAATCTCTTTTCAACGGAATCTCTGAGGAAGTGATGCCTCACATCAATGTGCTTAGTTCTTTTGTGCTGAACAGGATTCTTGGTCATATTAATTGCACTTGTATTATCACAAAATATGGTAATGCACCCAAGATTTATGTCGTAGTCACTGATTTGTTGCTTAATCCACAACAACTGAGAGCAACAAGAAGCAGACGCTACGTATTCAGCCTCAACAGTTGATAGTGCAACAGAGTTCTGTTTCTTTGTAGCCCAAGACACAAGACATGATCCTAAAAAGTGTGCCATCCCAGAAGTACTTTTTCTATCCACCAGGTATCCAGCATAGTCAGCATCAGCATATCCAATAAGATCAAATAAGTCACTTGCAGGATACCACAAGACCAACCCTTGAGTTCCTTTGAGGTACCTTAGGATTCTTTTCACAGTTTTCAAGTGAGACTCTTTGGGTGAAGATTGGAACCTAGCACATAACCCTACACTGAACACAATGTCAGGACTACTTGCAGTGAGGTACAACAGAGATCCTATCATTCCTCTATATTTTGTTTGAGCCATAGCAACTCCAACATCATCTTTGTCCAGTTTTATAGAGGTAGCAACATGAGTGTCATTTGTCTTAGACCCTTCCATCTCAAATTTCTTCAGAAGTTCTTTGACATACTTTTGTTGATGAATGGAGGTTCCAGTCTTAGTTTGATGGATTTGTAATTCCAAGAAAAAGGTTATCTCCCCTATCATACTCATCTCAAATTCACTGCTCATTAGTGATGCAAACTCTTTGCTCAGCATATCATCAGTTGCTCTAAAGATTATGTCATCCACATATATCTGCACAATGAGAAGGCTGCTTCCCTGTCTTCTAATGAATAGAGTGTTGTCTATCTTTCCTATTACATAGTCATGCTTTAATAGGAAGGAAGACAATCTGTCATACCATGCTCTTAGAGCTTGCTTCAACCCATATAAGGCTTTGTTGAGTTTATAGACATGCTCAGGTAGCTCAAAGCTTTCAAAACCTGGGGGATGTTTCACATATACTTCCTCAACTAGATATCCATTCAAGAAGACACTTTTCATATCCATATGAAACAGTTTGAACTCCATGTGAGAGGCAAACACAATCAACAACCTTATTGCTTCCATCCTGGCCACAGGTGCAAAGGTCTCATCATAGTCAATGCCTTCTTCTTGATTGTATCCTTGTACCACCAGTCTGGCTTTGTTTCTAGTTACTGCTCCTTGATCATCCAGTTTATTCCTGAACAACCATCTTGTTCCAATGATGATTCTGTCAGCATGTTTGGGAACCAGGTGCCATACTTTGCTTCTTTCAAATTGGTTTAGCTCTTCTTGCATTGTTATAATCCAGTCAGCATTTGTAGGGCTTTTTTGATATTCTTAGATTCTATTAGTACAGGTAGGCTGAATAAGCACCCATGTTTCTTACTTTATTCCTTGTCTGCATTTCTGAGTCCATAGGAGAAATGATATTCTCAAGGGGATGTGAGCTTTTGTGTTTCCAATTTCTTCCAGCCATAGGTTGTGAGGGTTCAGGTGCATCTAAGTGATAATCTGGATTTTCTTCATGAGTGATTCCCCCTGACTCCTGCACTTCTCCTTGGTCTTCACTTGGGGACCCATCTCTGAGAGGCTCTTGATCATGCTCATCTTCTGAGTCATTGACAAGTCCAATTCTGGTATCATCATCACATGGCTTACTCTCACAATCTTCCTCATCAAACATGACATGGATATTTTCTTCCACACAGCTGGTTCTTTTGTTGAATACTTTATAAGCTTTACTTTGTGAGGAGTATCCCAGGAATATGCCCTCATCACTTTTGGCATCAAATTTTCCTAGAACATCCTTTCCATTATTGTGAACATAACATTTACACCCAAAAGGTCTCAAGTAGGTAAGGTTTGGATTTCTTCGCTTGAGCAGTTCATAAGGTGTCTTGTCCAATAGAGCCCTGATCTGCACCTGTTCAGTAAGTAACAAGCTGTGTTTACTGCCTCAGCCCAGAAGCTCTTTGGAAGGCCACTTGCAATTAACATAGTCCTTGTCATATCTTCAAGTGATCTATTCTTCCTTTCAACTACTCTATTTTGCTGAGGAGTTCTTGGTGCAGAGAAATTGTGATCAATACCATTGTCAGCACAAAAGGTCAGGAAATTTCAATTTTCAAACTCAGTGCCTTGATCAGACTTTATTCCTGACATATCAGTGCTCAACTTCTTTTGTACCATCTTGACAAAATTTTTGAATACTTCAAAGGTTTCATCCTTGGAGCCCAAAAAGAGTGTCCAGGTAAAACCTTGAGTAGTCATCTACAATCACAAACACATATCTCTTCCCACCTCTGCTAAGAACCCTCATAGGTCCACATAGATCCATGTGTAGTAGTTGAAGAGGTTTGGTAGTGCTAACCATTCGTTTAGGTTTGAAGGAGGATCTCACATATTTTCCCTTAGCACAAGCACCACACACAATGGATTCATCTAGTTTGTTCTTTGGCAAACCTAATACCAGTCCTTTTGACACCAGCTTGTTAATAGTTGAGAAACTTGCATGTCCCATTCGTTTGTGCCATAGTAGTGAACTGCTTGAAATGGCACTTAGGCAGGTTAGCTCATATTCTAGAGGATCCATGGTGTCATCTTTGTATACATTCTTGTGTCTTCTTCCCTTTAGTACTAAATTGCCATTTGTCACCTTTATCACAGAGCAGTCAGCATCAGTAAATAACACATTATTTCCTTTGTCACACATTTGAGAGATGCTCAGTAAATTATGTTTTAGTCCATGCACATAGTATACATTATCTATTGCATGAGAGTCAGACCTTCCTACCTTCCCTAGTCCAACAAAATCTCACCATTCTTTCCATTACCAAATGCCACACTTCCACTTTGATAGTCTGAGAGTGACAAGAAATTATCTATGCTTCCAGTCATATGCCTAGAACAGGCACTGTCAAGGTACCAAGGCTTGTTCTTCCTGGTCTCTTCTTGCTCAATATCACCACCTAAGCCTGCCATGAGATCAAGTGTTGATTTTGCTAATTCTTCTTTTTTATAATCTTCTTCAGAGTCACTTATGGCTATTAGTGATAAATTATAGGAATCCTCATCATCAGACTCATCATTCTGTAATCTGTCATGGCGGCTAAAGCCTTTTGGACAACTATGTCGGCTTCTTGTGAGGTCATCCTTCTGTGGTATGGAAGTGTGAGATCCCTGTTCTGATGTCTGGACTTTTCTGTAGATGTCTTCTCCTGTTCGATAGCCCATAGAGGGCAGAATCTAATAAAGTGATCAGGACTTCCACACTTGTGGCATAATAGAGCATCCTTTTCTTCAGCTTGAGGGGTTTTTTTCTGAAGGTTTTGTCCTTTACTAAACATCCTTTGAAACCTCCTGGTAACCAAAGCTAGATTTTCTTCCTCAAAGTTAGCAACTTTAGTGGATTTAAGGACAGAGACTTATCCTTCCTTTTAGTTCCAATGTCCCTTTCTTGGTTCTTCTTTAGTTCATAGGTTGTCAGGTTTTCAATGAGTTCATCCATAGGCAAGGTGTCCAAATTTCTAGCTTCAATGATTGCTTCTACTTTACTCTCCCATGACTCTGGCAATACACTTAGAAGTTTTTTGACAGTCTTTCCTGTGGGAATGTTCTCTCCTAGGGAGAAGATTTCATTTAGTATAGCTGTAAACCTGGTGTGCATGTCCAGAATGGTCTCTCCTTCCTTCATCCTGAAGAGCTCATACTGTCTATTTAGATTGTCTATCTTAGCCTTCTTCACAGCAGTAGTGTCTTCATGAGCGGTTTGAAGTGTATCCCATATTTGCTTAGCGTCTTGACAAGAGGAGATCATGTTATACTCATCAGGTCTAATACTGCAGATCAGGATCTTTCTAGATTTAGCATTGTTTTGAATGACTATCTTGTTAGTGGCATTCCATTCCTTCATGTCCTTGAGAACATGTTCCTTTCCTTCTTCCGCTTTTTTCATGGGAATAGTGGGGCCATCCAAAACAACATTTCATAAATCAGCACTTTCACCCATGAGATGATCCATCACTCTATTCTTCCACCAGCCATAGTACTTACCATTGAACAGCGGTGGTCTTGTTTGAGAAGAGCCTTCCTAAGCAGTTGGAGGGGCAGCCATTGGATCCTTTTCAGATGTTAACCTTTAACGAAAAGACCCTGCTCTGATACCAATTGAAGAAAGTTGGTGCCCGCTACTTATCTCAGGAACCAGGTCCTCAACGTAGTTCCACTTGAAACAGTAAGTAAATTAACACACAATTTTTTACGCGGAAAACTCCCTAACTCCAGGAGAAAAAAAACCACGAACTCACTTTCACTAACTCTTCAAGTTTTATGATTACAACTCAATAATCAAAGGAACTAACTCTAGTACCTAACTCAAACAATAAACTCTTATTGTTTTAACTCACTCTAACTCTCTCTCCAAGAAGCCAAACCCACTTCTTGTTACAATTCTCACAAACTCTCTTACAAGAAGCCAAACCCACTTCTTGTTACAATTCTCTCAACTCTCTCTAGAAGCCAAACCCACTTCTAGTTACAAGCCTCACAACACACACTATTTGTTCTAACAATTACACAGGATTGGACTAGAAACAATTCTCTCTTTGTGTCTTCGTTTGAATAGTTTGCTTGAGATCTCTATTGCTTGAGAATACTCCTTCTTAGCTTCGTACAATAGGTGATTGAATTCTTCATAGCTCCAATGCTTTTATAGAGGTCTCAAGCTCTCTCCTCTTCTTGAAAGGAAAACACAATCCTTTCCTTGTAGGAGTTGGTCGCCGCCTGGAAACAGTCCACTCCTTGTTGGACTTGGATACTTCTTTTTGCTCGCCTTCTTTCCTTCTTTCTTCACACGATTTTCCTCTCCTTCTTTGACTAGAATGCTTCTTTTATTGAGTGTTTCCATAAATATATTTTTACCAAAAATAGGTTGCCTCATTATCAAAACTTGTTTGACAAGGTTCTTCATTTATGTTATCATCGTAATACATCTTGTTGATTATGATTTTTTTAACGTGCGATGCCTATTTTAGTATGGAAAGTGTTATTGTAGGTTGAAAGAAATTTTCACATATGTTATAATTATTTACTGAATTTGCTACCAAGTTGATTGGTCTCCTGAATTTTTCTGAATACCGTTTTGGGCCAACACAATCCACAAAAGAGAGCATTGTAAAATTGTATCCATTTGCTATGTTATACAAATTCTTCATATTTGTGTCAAACAGATGCGATAAGTGTGATACTTTATATATATATATAAAATATGATCCACAAAAAAGGTGAAAATTTGCTTTGAATATAGCAATAAATGAATTCTTGAAACTTTGTTCTTTTGACTTTGTGTTTGACTTAGATTAGTCAATTTGTGTTTCTATTTTAGGGGTTACAAAAATGTATCACTGTCAAAAAAAATTCAAACAAAATAGTCGCATGTATATTGTAGATATACCACATGTATATGTTATGTATATATAATGTATATGTATGTATACTGTCAATAAATTTTCAAAAAAAATAGTCTCATATATACCACATATATATTGCATGTATACCGATGGCCATTTCAGGTAAGAACTTTGATTGGATGGCCATTTTAGGTAATAATTATAAATGAACTACTTTTTGTGTAAGAAAAGTTAACCAGTGGTCATTTTATCTAATTTTTCCTTCTATTTTATGCAGAAATACTATATCATGATACTCAAAGAACACTTTTTTTTTGATTGACTTCTTCGCAATATTCCTCGTTGAGTAAAAAAACAGTGGATGACTTTCTATTCCTATTTGACAGCCTAAAGGGGCTTATCAACTAGTAAGACATTTCAACTTTCTTGAATTAACACATATTATTAGGTTTGATTTGTTTTTGTAGGTAAATTAACACCAAACATCAACCCCCAATACTATAGAGATTGTATTTGCTAATAACCACTCCGATTCTATTTGATTTCTATCACTATAAAATCAGAGAAACAAAATTCTTTGGTTTTGTCCAAGATTTTTGATAGATTGATCAATTTTTTTGATAAGTTTTTAATTAATGAAACGAGTGTAAACATAAAGTAATTGGACTTTCTATCTCTTTACAACATATGATATCATTGGTGCATAGTCAATGCTTGTGGAGATGAAGATGTAAAGACATGACCCCTGGCTAGTTTTATTGAAATAGGGAGTAATTGAATTTATACTTTCTCCGTTTATTTTTATTTGTCTGTTAATTTAAAAATAGATTTTTACCTTAACTTGTCATTTAATTTCAACTTATCAAAAAAAAAACACTTTTTGCATGTTTTACCCTTAACATTAATTACTTATTTTTCAAATCATTTTTCAAGACTTAATACTAAACATCAATTAATAGGTGATAAAATAGTCATGTCATAATTACTTTTTTAATGGGCGTGTCAAATTTAAATGTGAGAAGTAAAAGTGAACGGAAAAAGTATTTTAAAGTTTTATGTGAGTTTGTATATCTATTTGGGACTTGTTAAGATTGTTGGGGTTGAAAGCCGGGGGTTCAAGTTAAGGTTTGAACATATTATACCTAAAGAGAAGGGAAAGTTTAATAATTTCTCCGTTCATTTTTGCTTGTTCATTTTGACTTTTGCACGCCCCTTAAAAATAATGATTGAATGAGTACTTTATCATAATATTCATATTAACTGATATTTAGTATTAGGTCTTGAAAAATAATTTGAAGAATAAGTAATTAATATTAAGGATAAAATATGAAGAAGAAAAAAGACAATCGTCTTTTCTTAAAAATAACAAGTCAAACTGAAAATCTATTTTTGAGAAGTAGACAAGTAAAAGTAAACAGATGAGAGTAATTTGTTGGTCAGTTATCTACTTTTACAGCTTGCATAGCCGTAAAATTTATGGGTAAACTACAGAAAGAACCGAACATCCTTACTATATCTACTAATTCTCTCACTACTTTATTTTAATTACTTAATATACCACAATAAACTCAGATACACTGATACATGCATAACCACATGGATACATGTTGTAACCCTCATATACATGTGAATACATGTTGTAACCCATTAGATACGTACAAATACATGTTGTAACCCTCATATACATGCGGATATATGTTGTAACCTTTCAGATACATGCGGATATATGTTATAATCCCTCAGATATATGCAGATACATGCGACTAAATTCGAATACATACGGATACATACGATGTATCTGAGACTAAATCATGTATCCGGACAGCGGATACATGCAATTAAACCCGGATACATGCGATGTATTCAATGTATACGAGACTATATCATCTATTTGGATGCCTTTTAAGTGGTAGAAAGTGTAATTCACTAAACTAGTGATCAGGTGAATAATTAGCTCCAATACTAATAGGTTTTATGTATGTTACTCAAAAGTTATTCCAGAAATTATAGCCAAAACCACAAATTAAGGGGGAAAGGGGCAAATTTCAACTATCTTCTTCTTCTTGGGTTGAGCGGCTGTGAGTGGAATTGGATGGAAATACCTAGTCGAGATTATATAAATTTTTTGAGAAAGATTAAAAGTAATTTGGACTTGTTTCAAGGAAATAACCAAACCTAGAAATTACCTCTATAACATGTGTATATCAAATTGTATATTGGTATATCAAAGTATATCACACATTTTTTTATGCATGCCCTACAACATGCATATCATGCTGTATATCATGTACATCACACACATATTTTCATGAAAATACACAGAAGAACATGATATACATGTGATAAACTGATATACAACTATCTTTAACCTCAAGTTTTCAATATGAAATTCAGCTCAAATCGTCTTCAAACACCTCCAAATTAATACTCAAGCTCCTTAAGATGTTCCCAACAAAACTCAATATCAGTTAGTCGATACAAATCCTAGATACACGAATAAAAAAAAATCAATGGTCATTAATGGTGTGTTTAGATTCTTATCTTTAAAAAATCGATGGAGAATCTGAAAAAATGAAAGAATATTTCAACTCAACAACGAAATCGATGAAGAACCAAAAAAGAAAGAAAAATGAAAGTGCAACACCAACACAAAATCAATCAAGAACCCATGAAGATTTTTTAGCCGGAAAAGAAAGTAGAGAAAATTTGATAGAAAATATTGAAAGACTTTTGCTGAAAAATAGGAAATCTTAGCGGAAAAAGAAAATATTAATAATTCTAGTGAATTCGTTAGTAGAGAGCGGGTACTAAATGTTTTTTTTCTTTCTATTTTTAAGAACAACGATTTTAATTATTGAATGTCAATTCTATTAGATAGATATTACATTTAAACTATCAGATGTCATATAACAAAAAATGAACTCTTTGATGTTGATTATTGCACACAATTGTCATACAATACAAATTTCTCAACTTAATTATTCAGATAATGGTTGAAAATTTTGCAAAAAGCCAGAAAACAAGCTTAGCTCATAAACACAACTATATGGGCCTCACTTAACGCCCAACGAGAAATCCTATTTTCTTGAAATTTGAATTGATAATAGGCAAAATTAGATAGGGGAAAAGGACATGGGTTGTCTACTCCAGCAAAGAAATGCCACTTAAAATGATCTTTTTAAATTTAGAGCAAATTTTAAAAATACCGGCCCAATTGAAATTAATAGGGCTTTTATACCAATATTTTGCTAATTACAATCCATACCAACTATTTAAATGCCAAGCAAAAAATAAAAATAAAAAAAGTGTCGCCTCTCCCTCCCTCTCTCTTTCTGTTTTCACACGCCTCCCCTCTCTCTTTCTGTTTCTCTCCGTCTTTCTCTCTTTCTCGCATCTCTCTCCCTCTTTCTCGCCTCTCTCTCTCTCTCTTTCTCTTTTCTCTCTCTCGTTCTCTGTCTCTATCCCTTTCTCTTTTACTTTTTCTTCCCTCTTTGTATTTTGTATTGTTATCTCTCTCTTTGTGTCTCTCTCCCTTTTTGTATTTTGTATTGTTCCCTCTTTGTATTTTTTATTTGTTCTTTGTTATACATTTGTATTATGCATTTGAGTGTATCTATTCACTGTTATACATTTGCATTCGTTGATATAAATTATATTTATTTGAGCTAATTGTATTTATGTATGAGAAAAAGCACATGATACATATTGATACAACTAATTGTGTCTATCACCAAATACAAAATATATTTGTATTTTGAATACAGACAGTAATATGTATTTGCTTATTTCTATGACTTACAAATACAAATTTCTTATTTGTATTTGCTTGACTTTGTCATATGCAAATACAAATATATCAGTTGTATTCGTTAATATAAATTGTATTCGGTGATATAACCTGTCATATAAACAAATACAATTTATATCAACAAAATATAATTTTTCTATGACTTACAAATACAAATTTCTTATTTGTATTTGCTTGAGTTTGTCATATACAAATACAAATATATCAGTTGTATTCGTTGATATAAATTGTATTCGGTGATATAACCTGTCATATATATACAAATACAATTCATATCAACGAAATACAATTTGTATTCAATTGTATCAACGAATACAATTGCAATTCGTATCAACAAATAGAAAATACAATTCGTATCAACGAATACAATTTCTCTTTCTCTCCTCTTTGTGTTATACATATATGTTATATACAAATACAAATGTCTCATTTGAGAATTTTATTGAAAAAGGTCCCGTTTTTAGAGAAAAGGAGAGAAAGAGATTGAGGGAGGAAGAGAGGCAGCAAGAGGGAGGGAGATGGGAGAGAAGGGAGCGAGATTGGGGAGAGAGGGAGGAGAGTGACCAGCGAGATTGGGAGAGAGAGAGGAGAGTGGCGAGAGAGAAGATGGGAGAAGGAGAGGTTGTATACCAATAGTTTTGACTAATTGGCAAGGAACGTAATTGATTTAAACTATAGGCATGGAACGTAATTATGCCTCTAATGTTGGTGTGTTATGTAATTTTCCCTTGAACAAACTTATCCCACAATGTGGCCATCCGGCCTATAATTATTCCTTCCCATGGCTCTTTCCCTTCTTGGGTCATTTCGGCCCATTGTTTCAATTTTTTTTTGTCTGTTTCAGCCCCGTTTTAAAATAGTTCGTTTTAATTTTTTTTCGCTATTTTTTTGGACTAAAAAATCTGCTTTATTTTTTAAAAAATAATAATTAAGTAATTGTATAAAAACTATATATTAATGTATAAAATATGTATCTATATAAGATATATGTATAGAAACTATATAGGATGTGTATAGAAATTGTATAGTTATTGTATAAAAAATGTATATGTATAAAGTATATAGAACATGTATGATTATTGTATATAATATGTATTTTGTATATGATATGTATAGAAATTATAATATTATTGTATATAATATATATAAACTGTATAATTATTTTTTTAGAATATGTATCTGTAAGATATATATAAACAATATAAGATGTGTATATAAACCATATAATTATTGTATAGAATATATATTTGTATAAGGTGTGTATAAAAAATGAATCATTATTGTATAAATATGTATAAAATTGTATAATTATTGTATAATTATTGTATAAAAATTGTATCATTTTTGTATAAAATATGTATCTATGTAAGATGTGTATAAAAATTATATTATTATTATAAAAAATATGTCTATGTATCATTATTGTATAAAATATATTTTTTATATAACAAATAAAAATTTATTTTTTTTATATTTGATTGATTAAAAAGAGAGTAGTAATTATAATATTATAAATTTGTATTTAATTATTAAAAAAATCTAAATTCTATATGATTTTTTTAGGTAGAATTAAAAAATAAAATAAAATAGGAAAGCAGTTTTTCTTTTAAAAAATAAAACAGCAAAAAAAGGAAAAAAGAAAAAAGCCAGCCGCCAATTTTTTTTTAACAAAACAAAAAAAAAAAAAAGGGAGATCACCGCTAGGAATTAGGATGAGCCAGTGAAAATGGCTAAAATTTGGAATTTCAATTCTTTGGCTATCGGGTGGAATTTTTTTAAATTGAGATGCTTTTTTTGTCCTTATCCCATTAGATAAACGGTCATTGTGTTTAAATATTTTACACAAAAAATATCCAACTTATAATTTACTATGTAAAATGATCATTCGGTCAAAGTTCTTACCCAAAATGATATTCGGTATACATGCGGCTATTTTTTTTTACAGTATACATACATATACATTGCATATATATTACATATATATTGCATATACATTATATATACATGCAGTATACATGCAGTTATTATTTTGATTTTTTTTTTGACAGTGGTATATTTTCGTAAAATTCCTAGATAATATCCAAACTAGGCCTAGTAGGGGTGATAAATTCAGCCCAAATCTATTTGAACTACCTAACTCACCCAAATTTTAATGAATTGGACATGCATTATATAATAAATGGTCTAGTTTATGCACTAACCCATTGGTGAATAAATCGGTAAAAAAAAAAAATATTGATAGTTAAGTGAATCATTTGCTTTCATATTCGAAACATCATAAAGTGGAAATGAATTCTTAAGTTGGGCCAAGTGAAAATTTATTAAATAATGGGTTAAATTAGGCAGATTGGATTATGATTCATTGTTTAACTCATTTTGATCCAGCTTATCTTAGACAAAGTAAGTTTTGAGCAAGATTGGACATTAACTCATCTATTGATTCAACCCATTTTGAACCCACCTTAACGACCTATTTGTCACCCCTAAAGCGTAGTTATAGAGATGTTGGACTGTGGGAAAAGTTGAAGTTCACAAGTATCCGCTTTAGGAATCATCATTTAGTTTGTGTCTTTTTTTTTTGTAAGGTTATTTGCTTTGAGAATAACTTATGCCTTACATGACTACAGTTAAAAAAATCGTATATGATTTCAAACATTTTTATATGAACCGTGGTCTTGTGAAGGCCAAACATTAAATACTTTCATCTAAAGTTTGATATGGTTTGAAGACCAACTTCAGACATTGTTTACTGAAATTGTGGACTTGACAAGACCAAACATCCGACATATTTGATTGAAATTTTACTTGACTTGTCAAGGCTAGCTTCAAACTATTTTGACTTATGGCCTTGACAAGGTCAAACCTCAGACATATTTTATTGAGGTTGTGGAGATCAATACCTGCACTTTAATCATGCACGACTGAAGTACATGTAACTGGCTAAAATTTCAGTCATCTGTGTATGAAGTGTAATTGAATATTTTTTGCCAAAAATTAATACTAATAATTCTTCAAATTCCAATAATCCAACGCACGACTTCAAATAAGCTCAAATTTAAAACATAAGTTTCATATATCATAAAGAATAAACCTCAATTATTAATTTATGAAAATATCGATAAATCTAACAAATTTATTTTATAATAATGATAATTTATCATTGTCTTAAAGACAGTTCGATTTAAACTCATTTTTTATATAGAATTCAAGATTCACTTTTTTAAGCATTATATTTCAATGGCTATAAATTTTTGTAGGGAGAATGTCTCAAAACACACATAAACTATGGTCGGAATTGCTGTTACACACTCTAACTTTGTGGAGGTCCTATGACCCCCCTGAACAATTTTATAGTGTAATATTTAGGGTATTATCAGCTTAGTTTGACCACTAAATCACTCAAACTAAAGTAAGTGCTTTCACACGCTATCAAAAAGCGGGGTCAGTTCTCATTAATGTTAATTTATCTTCCATTAACCCTCGAATTTTCTTAAAACTCTCTAACTTTATCTTCATGATTATTGATCAAATAACACAAATCATTCCAATTTCATGTGATTTTTACTTTCAATCTACTGTTTTGAAGTTGCTGCTTATACGTGTGTTCACTTGCATGTCCATCTATGCTAATAATACCCACAATATTACACTATAAAATAGTTCAGGAGGGTCATAGGACCCCCATAAAGTTAGAGTGTGTAATAGCAATTTCAGCTATAGTTTAGATGTGTCTTAAGCTATTCTCCCAATTTTTGTACAAGAAGAAGAAGAATTATTATTATTATTTTACTACTCTGACGTTTAAGCTTCTTCTTGTCAATAATGGATCATAAAATGCCCCAGGTAGGATAAAATTGGAAATTATCAATTTTTTAGATCGTTAATTAAGTTTGAATTAATACGTCAAAAATTTTAACAGATAAAAATAATATTTGGACCAAAATATTTTAATTAAAATATGGAAAAGTTTCACCAGGCCACATTCAAAACATTTACACGTCAAATTTTAGCACAGTGTATACTAGAGTTTAATTTCTTTTTCAAATTTTAAATGTGCAATTTAGATTCCAAAAAAATATGGAGTTTGAATTGTCTCTCAAATTTCTGAATAGTATCATAGAATTATTCTCACTTGTATCACTTTGAATTCAAAACTTATTTGAATTCGTAAAATTTTTGATGGATGACACTATCGTGAAATTTCAGTTGCATATGATTGAATTTTCAGATTTTACTTTTATAAGATTGAATCGTAGAAGTTGAAAACTTTGAAGTTTAAAGAGGTATCATGAGCGAAATGATTTAACTTAAAACTTTTTTGTTATCCTTGATTAAATGATTTATAGTCATGTAAATATTCAAAATTTATTTTAAATCACAATTTTAAATATATTCTCCTTTTTAAAAAAAAAATTGTGCCTAATCAGACAGTGTTACACAAATCGAAACGAATAATGCATATCTTATCACAAGGTAACATGAGTGAAATAATCCTTTTAACATTATTTTATTTTTGATATCTAATTAAAAAAATTCTTTCACATTATTTCACTCTGAGAAAATATTGTTTCAATCTATTATTAGTACAAATTTATCAATTTTTGAAGTTCAAATTTTTTATCAGTTGACAGTTTTTATTTTTATTTTTTGAATTTTAAATAGTACAACAGCACATCAGGACAGAAAACCCTTGTCTATTCCTCAACCAACTACTCCACTTTGCTCAGGAAAATTAGATGAAAGCTAAACCAAAGGAAAACCGAAAGGCTAACTTTTTTCTTTTTCTTTTTGTTTTTATTCGATGTCCAATATGTATATCGAAAGTTGATTATATTTGAATTTGTGCATTACAAAATCCATTTTTAAGAATGATATTTTTAACAAAAAAATAAATTATTTCTAGGGGCTTAAAATCGAGAATTTCGATTAAGGATAAGGCATTCTCAATCATTTCACCACGATCAATATTGGTGAAAAGCTAGTTGCTAAGTGATGCAAACCCATTGAGCTTAGTGAGAGGATTTTCTTTGTCCAAAAAAACAAAAACAAAGGTTGTCTAATACAGTACATATTTGACTTGAACCAATTTATTTTTTTCTAATTAGATATTTGACATTTTTATTATTTGTATTTCAATGCTTACTTTTATTTCTTTATTTCAATGCTTTTTTTTATTTCTTTATTTCAATGCTTTGAGCTAGACTTTACATAATATCATAACAGGACCCCTATTGAGCTTAAGGTGAGGATTTTCTTTGCCAAAAAGAAGACAAAAACAAAGGCTGTCTAATATATATATATGACATTTTTGTTATTTTATTTCAATGTTTTTTTTTTGTGTGTGTGATTACATTGAATATGTTGTTGTGTTGTTGTAATGCTTATTTTTATTTCCTTATTTCAATGCTTGAAAGTTATATTAATTCAATCAAAAAATTCTACTCCATAGTTCCCCTATATTTCTTGTTTAAGATAGAGCAACCTAGAATCATCAACTTTTTTGAAGGATTTTTTGGAGAAAATTAATGACTTACCTTAATATTTATATACATACATTTATGTTTTTTTAAGATTAAAATATGAGGCAGTAATAGATCTAGAATTTTCAAATATAGGCTCAGAGTTAAAAGAATGATTTTAATTTTTTTTCATCGAGTTTTACTTATATTTATTGTTCACACATACACACATATATGGTTCAACCTTGAAACGTCGGAACTCATTAAAAGCCTTTTGGCCAAATCGTCTAAATTAGCTTATTTTGAAAAGTAATCTTATAAGAAAATAGTTTGTATTCGATAAAATATTTGAGAAGTACTTTTGTTAATAGTTTGTATTTGACAATTAGAAAGGTGCACAGAATACAGATTATTAGGTAAAATAGCAACATATAACTCAATTAGTAATATTACTAAAATTTAGCAAATTGATCGATGATATATATATATATCGATGGACAGTTGCTTACTTGTGATCGTTTCTATATAATAATAATATAAAAGGTACGTATAATTGGATAGCAACTATTAGTGAGGGAATTCCATAAATAGCGTTATTTGTGGCAAATTTACAAAAAAAAAATAGTGAGATTTTACTTAATTACAAATCGTAGCAATATTTTGATTTCAAAATATAGCTAAATATATTGTATTTGTACGCATAATAGTGATATACATCATATTCACACGTAATATAGAGTATATTCGCGCATGTACAATATCTCTATAGTGGAGTACACAGTATTCGTGTGCATAACAATAGTAAAATACATTATATTCGCGCGCTTGATAAGTATATCTTCACATATAAATATCTCAACCTAATTATTGTATGTATCTGCTATAAAATCCCAAACTATCACTATATTATATACGTTTCTTTAAAAAAAACTACCACTATTTTTAGATGAATAAAGGACCTTAGTTAGTTTATTACTATATATGTCACATATTTTTTTCATAAATTTATAATGGCAGCATCGACCCACTCTGTACATCCATTGTTTCATTTTAGAATTTTAAATTAGAGATTGCTGATGTTTCAATGTGCCTCCTCATTGTGGGTTTGATTTTTTCTTTTGCGTCAATCACATAATTTTTTTTTTTTTTGTTGATGTATGGCATTGAAAGTGGAACTCACTACATCTAACTCTAACACTATTTTAAATTATATAAATTCGTCCATCTAAATATTTGTACTCTTAGATGTGTTCGATATGCAGGAAAATATTTTCATGAAAAATAAGTGAGTTTCTCATTTATTTATTTATATTTGATATATAAATAAAAAATATTATCATAAAAATATTTATATATAATATTCTAAACAATAACTATGAGAAGTGAAGGTAAAGATAGAGATGTAAGGTGGTGGAGATATTGGCTATATAGGATAATAGTGAAGATGAGATATAATGGAGGCCAGAAATGATACAATCAATATTTTGGATTAATCAAGCCCAAATGAATATCAGATTTTGGGTAAATAAACAAAGTCAACCTCATTTTTTACCTTGAATTGGAACAACTTGACATATGTAAAAAAAAGATTTACGTTTTGTGGTGGATTAAATCTGGTATCAGGGGGTCTCTGATTGACTGATGTTGAATTTTTCTCATGTTATATGAATTAAAATTTTATTTTATTTTGAAACAATCATCTTTTTCTCAATAATGTCTTTGTCATTTGATCTAATAGTGTCTCGTTAGATAGGATAAAATTTGATAAATACGAATAACTCTCGGACAAAGTATTATCAATGACTTTGTTCTTGAATTCATTGTTTCATGTCCATCGATCTGTGAAAAGGACCAAAGAAAAGTAAAACAGATTTAGAGTCGACAAGCAAGTCTAGAATAGATTCCATCATCACTTAATTATTATATTTTTTTCCTGATAGCAGGTCACATGTATAGAACTAATTACGATACTAGTCATGTTACTAATATATTTTTTTCCAAAACAAGTTCACCACTAACCCTAGCAATAACATTCATTAACATTTGTTCTTTTCAATGCATTTGCCTTGAGAGACCTAGAAATTTTATAAGCATACAAGTATTTCTATTGAAATACTCCATTCTCGGGTCAACTTGATTTTTTTTTCAATAGATCTTAGATGAGGGAACTATGGGAACCCGTTGATTTCGAGTTTTGTCCATGTACAATTCATACTAAGATTTGATCAACTGTCCATTCTATTTATTTTACGTTTTTGATAGCACATTATTATTTAGTAGAATATCTCAGTGACACGTCTTTGTCCTATTCTCCAGTACACTTAGCCATTAATTCATATACAAGATACTTTAACATATATATACTAATTTACAACTGTTAGTATACAATCTCAAATATGCCTCTTGACCTATATATTTTAAAACAAAGTTTTATGATACTTGAAAACCGTTTGAATTATGTAAATCGTCTCATTCTACAATTTTAAGCTAAGAGATTCATTTAGTTTCGTATCCTTTATGTCCTCTTAATACAGTCAAAATTTATTGATGCATGACGTTGGAACTTGAACTCATCTCTGATTGACTCTGATACCTATTATATT
Organism: Jaltomata sinuosa; assembly: GCA_003996215.1. NCBI lineage: Eukaryota > Viridiplantae > Streptophyta > Magnoliopsida > Solanales > Solanaceae > Jaltomata > Jaltomata sinuosa. The sequence continues at coordinate 100,867 of QJPP01003883.1, read as the reverse complement.
ATATAAACTTGTGCCTCTAAATGTTCGAATTTTTAAATTACATTTTTTAATTCATTTATATATCAACAAAACAACAACAACAAAACAACAATATAACATGAATAATACATAAACAAACACTCAAACGTGGTCTCAACTGACAAGTAAGCACATTAACTTTGAGAGTGCACATCTAGACACCTTAACTTGATCTCAACTGACAACTAAACGCTCCAACTTGTTTTTATTGTGTCTAGTGGACAATCAACGCTGACGTGACACAGATTTTGGAGGTGTCTAAGTGATCATTTTGTAAGTTGGAGTGTTTAACTGATACAATGAAGACAAGTTGAGGTGTCTAGATGTGCATATTCAAAGTTGAAGTGTTTAGTCAATAGTTGAGGCCAATTTTTTGAGTGTTTATTTATGTATTATGTCATAATAACATACACAGGTGTAATTTTACAAGTGGAGTATGAGGAGGGAAGATTGTACGCAGACCTTACCCCTAACTGATAGACTGTTTTTGATAGATCCTCAACTCAAAAGAAATATAATAAAAGCAAGATAAACAAGAAAATAACAACATAATAGCAAAATAAACAAAGCAAACAAGTGAATAAAAAAGACATAATACATGAACGTGCCCTTTGACTTGGCCTTAGCTTGCATCTATGCCTTCTAACTTTGAATATACATGAATAGACACTTAAACTTGTATAAAGTTGAACAAGTAAACACACACGTCCTACATGGCAATTCGCCTGAGATACAGTCAAACTGATTTGTTTTATGCCATGTAGGACGCATATTATACTATGTAGACGCGTGTTTACTTGTTCAATTTTATACAAGTTTAGGTGCCTATTTACGCACATCCAAAATTGAAAGGGTACAAATACCAATTAAAGCGAAGTTAAAGTGTACGTTTACGTATTATGCCAATAAAAAAACACTACAATATCATTTCTCTCTAAACTACCCTTAATCTAGATTATAGATCTAGCAAAGAATTGTTACAAATTGGTAATATCAACAACTTGACTAAACCATTAGCAACCCCTTTGAATCCAATTTACGCTAAAGTTTCGGCCTTGTGTCTACTCTGAAATCTATGAGTATTGACCATTGTAAAAGAGAAGTCTCCACCAATTTTCATGTCTGTCACATTGTCTTTTTTTAAGGAAAAACAAACACAAACAAACTAAACCAAATACTCTCTATGTATGTATGTATTTCTTTCTTTTTTTGTCACATTGATTTCCCATAAAGCATTCTTTCCTATCTCTTCTTGTTCTCTAGTGTGTATACTCTTTTTATGTCAAAACCCACAATAGGCACACTTCCTTTTTAATTTTTCTTTCACAATATACACTTTGCATGCTTTGAAACATTTCAAGAAAACCACTCAACAAAAGGACACACCAATGGCATCAAGAAATGGGGTGAGTGAATTTTATTTATGTTCTATTGCATATGTAGCTTTTGCATGTTTTTTTGTAATCTTGTATATGATTATGATCTTTCTTTTGTGTTTTTTTTGTTGGCTTTTTTCAAGAAATGGGGTTTGTGTTATCTTTGAATTCCAATGGAGTTGCTGTGATTTTTGTTGTTTGAAAGCAAAGTGGGATTTGTCGGTTTTGATTCAAATTGAGTGATGGGTCCTGTTAGAGGGCAAAAAAAGAAGAGGAAGGTAGAGAAGAAAGTTGAAAAGGATTGCTTAGCTTCTGGGTCTTCAGAGAATGGCTCTGCTGAATGGTGGGAGTTGTTGTACAAAAGAATTGCTGGTAAAATTATTAATCTTTCTCAGTTTATCTGTTCTTATGTTTGTGTTGAGGAAAAAAAATGTTTGTCTTTGAAGTATTGAATAGTGGTTTTTGGTTTTTAATTTCCCTTTGATCATCTATCTCCCTTTGAATAGTTAAATTCGCGTTTTTCGTTGCATCTCATTGATGTTATATGCTTCTGTTCTATCAATGCGCTGCGAATTTTGGAACTAAAGATCCCTAATTTGCATTTGTTTACGAGTTTCGAATATATAATGCTCTTGTTGACCTAATACACTGATTGATTAAGTTACCAAATGATGCAAGAGGAAAAGCAGGAAGGGGTTAAATTATTATGCACTTGTAACAATAATGACTCGAATTTGGAAATGTGTCGATGATTACAAAGTCTGGAGTATAAGTTCTTACTGGTATTGGCACTCGAATTTGGAAATGTGTCGATGATTACAAAGTCTGGAGTATAAGTTCTTACTGGTATTGGCACTCGAATTTGGAAATGTGTCGATGATTACAAAGTCTGGAGTATAAGTTCTTACTGGTATTGGCACTCGAATTTGGAAATGTGTCGATGGTTACAAAGTCTGGAGTATAAGTTCTTACTGGTATTGGCCTCTTGATTTTCCTATTTCTCGTTGAAGTTTCCTTTATCTGATTAAACTATTATGAATTAGGAGCATGTGCAGTGTACTTGCTTGAGATAGACAAAAGATAGAGTGCCATTTGAGACGAGCTTGATAATGTGTGCTTTGATATGCTTTGTCCTTGCTTCTGTTGTCAAATGATCTACCTTTGGACTGCCAAAGTGTAGTTATAACTGGCATTCAGAGGATTATTATGATATTCTTTTTTCATTTCTATTAACAAAAGCATTTGAAGAATTTCACGCGTTTGATCAACAATGTGAGCACTGTGCAAGTGTAGGTAGGATGCAGATTGCTACAAAATCCAAGTTATAGAGGAGAATTTTTAAAATTCATCTTATTCCCTGTGTGACTACTTTGGATCGTTTTTCCTTGAGCCAAGGGTCTATTGGAAACAACCTCTCTACCTCTGAGGTAGGAGTAAGGTCTGTGTACATCCTACCCTGCCTACACCCCACTTTGTGGGACTACACTTGGTATGTTGTTGTTATCTTATACCCTGTGTCATCCTTTTTACAATGCAGGTTGCTTTGTTTCAATGGTATGTTTTACCATAAAAAACTGTACTCATGATCCTTTTGCTTTTAGCGTGTGAGGACCGTTGGGAAATGCTAAAATGGTTTTCATATCAACTTTGAAGTTTTGGTTCTTCGGTTTCAAGATAGTCTCTTTTTGTATTCATAGAAGTAGGATACTGATAATTAAGATTCTCCTTACACCTAGGGCTCCTAATTTACAGCTAAAATTATTTCTTCTCTTTTGGTTGATATGTTGTTTCTTTTATTCTAGAGCTGAAACAACAACATACCCAGTGAAATCCCATGGGGGGTCTGGGGAGGGCAAAGTGTACGCAGACCTTACTCCTACCTCGTGGAGGTAGAAAGGCTGTTTTTGAAAGACCCTGGCTTGAGTAACGCACATCAAAGCAGTTAAAAAGAAAAACACAGAAGTAAAGAGGATTCTAGAGCTGAAAGTACTCTGAAAAGCTGGAGAAGATACTTAGACGGTTTTGAGAATTAAAAACAAGTTGCCAACTAAAGAAAAAGAAAGAGAAAATCTTTTAGCTTATTTTAAGTTATCCAAGTTGTTGGCCTAGACAGTGAAAAAAAGTATTTATTTGACCTAGACTTAAATTGTTATATTGAACCAGCTATCCAACAATTAATCTTATAGAGCCAAAAATGAAATTTGCAAGTGTTTTGTCTCTATAAGTGAGTGGCTGCTAGAACTGCTATCTGCTTGAGCAGTTCCTGACTTGTTATTTCCTGTCTGTTCCTTCAGGGAGCCTACCTGTGGTTTTTCACATATTGATCAAGTTCCACGTGCACGAATACTTCCAATTAAGCTTCTTGACTCCTTACCTTTCCATCCCCGTGATGCTTCAAGGAAAACAGATTTTTGTTGCTTCGACCAAATTATAACCAATCCACCCTTCTTACTTCATCTTTCATCCCTTAGAGAACCATTCACAATATTTATTCTGGCTAGAGATCTTGATGCGAGATTCACCTGCGCGTAAAAGTTTGCATCTGTCATTCTTGGCGTTAGTGATGATTAATGACCGGAAATTTCATTGTCTTTTCTCTTCAACATCTTATCTTGGCCAGTTCATTCTTGAAAATGTGTTTACTTCTCTGTTTTTTCCCCATGCTCCTTGAAATCATGTTTTGTATTAACTGGAGATCGGCTAGATACCACAACAGGTTCCTGATTATCCACCAAAAGATAACCACTAAAGACTATAACAGGAAATTGTTTTCTTTTTTTTTTTCTAAAGAAAAGTTGAAGCGTGACAAGAAGTACTTATTCATTCCCTTTTAGCACTTTCTTAGTTTGGCATCTAGCTTTTAAGTTGTCACATGGATCTAAAGTTCCCATTCTACGTTGAAGCCAAGAACTCAATGACCCCAGAGTAATACAATCCAAACCTCTGCTCTTCCTTGGCTGCAAGATGACACTGGCTTGTCATATAGAATTCGGGTTGTATATATCAAAGTTAATTAAGGGTGTACCTAAGGGACACCTTTTTGCCGAAGTACTCAGTCCAAAGTAGATATCAAGGTCAGACAAGGTTGCCCAAAAAGTTCAACAGAGTGGCAAATAGCTGAGAAAATGGAAGTTAGACACAAGAACATTCTTGGTTTGCCATTGCATTCTTTCGTTGAACTAAGGTGCAGTCTGTCAGTTAACCAAGTAGATTAAATGGTTCGAATATTGCTGAATTCTAGAGAATAATATTATTCTTTTCACCTTCAGTGGATACAGTGGTGGTACTCTTGTTAGGCTAGTTTTGTCATCTCCGTTGTTGCATAAATGGTACTTGGCTGAATGCTTTGCACATAAACACAGTTCGGTGAAGCCATTAAACCTGGATGTTTCAGATTTGTAAGAGGTGGAGATTTTAGTGAAAAGAGAATGGAATTCGGAGAGATTTATTAGTTGATTCCACTAATGTTCTAGCTCCTACCATTATGTACTGTGAGGATAAATGTCTAGTTAGTTTAAGCTCCTCATACATGACGATTTTGTACTACTACAGTACTTGGATAAAAGCACCCTGTGGTAGATCAGTTTACTTTTAGCTTTTCAAAAATTGGTCCTTGCCACAAATGTTGAGCATATATTGTTTCTCTAAAGATCAATTAACATTTGAATGTTTTGGAGAGTACGAAATGTATGAAGCATTTTCTTTACTGAGTTGTGAACGGTGATTAAGAGGAGAATTGATGGATTTGCAACGCAAAGGCCAGTGCCCACAGAGGTTTCTCTACTCCATTCTTACTGTGGAGATGTAGCTGACGCATATGTATGCGAATTATTTACTAGGCAATAGATGATAATAAGGATTTGCTGCAGTAAATACCATTTTTCCTGCTGCCATTCTTCATATTAAGGTTATCTTAGAAAGATATTACTAGAATCTCTGCGGTGCTTATGTCATTGTTTTCCAGCGTGGATATTATGATGATATTGAAGTAGATTTAGAGTTATAACGCTGTTGAATCTGTAAATGAGATGTTCAGTTAGTGGTAGGGATGGGCATGGTACGGTAGATACCGAATTCCATACCAAGAACAAAATTTTTGATACCGTGATTTCGATATTATGGTATTTGGTATGCATTTTAATTTTTTTTAGTATTTGGTACGGTATTCGGTATTTGGAAAAAAAATACCGAAATACTGAATACCATACCAAAGAGTATAGTTACGTATACAATTCATATATATTATTATAATACTAATAAATATATAAACTAGTATTAATACAAAACTAATTATTTAGACATTGAAACTTTGACTACACTATCTTAATTGAAATGTCTTTTTTTTTTGTAATTGATTAACGAAGGGAATTGCTTGTACTTTTTTTTTTTTTGAATATTTCTACACCTGTAAGCTGTTAGTATGATATAATTAAGATGTTTCTTGAATATCCTAAGTCATAATCCTCTATTGTATGAGTATATTTAAGTCTAAGTTAAACAAACTATGGTTACCTATTTACCGTATTGCAAATACCGAAACCGATCTTAAAGATACAGAACCATACCGAATTAATTTGGTATGGTAATGATATAGTACTTTTACAAACCGAAAATCAAAATTACCGAACCGAAGTTCTCAATACCGTACCATGCTCACCCCTAGTTAGTGGTAGACAATAAGATATTCTTGCTTAGTTTCTTTGAATGGGCAAGAATTAGGCTGTGTTTGGTATGAAGGAAAATATTTTCTGCAGAAAATGTTTTGTTGGAAAATAAGTGGGTATCTTACTTATTTTCTAGTGTTTGGTAAGTAAGCAAAAATTTATTATTCCAAGAGCATTTATATGTAATTTAGCAAAACACTTTGTGGGCAGGATGGGGTAGGGAGAGTGGGGGTTCCGGGGTGGTGCGGTTGGGATGGTCAAGGGGTGAGGATTGGGGATGTTGAGTGGTTGGAAAGAGACAATGACCTCGGAATATCACTTATGAAACTTGTTTTTCTTGCTTTCATTAGAGAAGTCATTTCCTCATTTTTAAGGAGCTTGTTTTCCTAAAGAAAATATTGACCAACCAAACATGAGAAAATTGAAGGAAATAACCAATTTGGAAATGCCTCTCAACACTTTCATCAAGTATATCTTTGTCTATTTCAAGCCTAGAGCCATAAGTAATTGTTGATATACCACAAGTTACTTGGTTCAAAAAGTTGACCGAAAATCAGCACCAATGTGTTTTTGGTAGCTTTGATTTCTGATATAACTTCTTCATCTACTCCATAGAATCACTGATAGAGCAATGGAGGATGCCTTAGGTCTCTGAGGTCCTTACTTCCTACCTGGCAACAGTGCAGCAGACACACATTCATACATAAGGAACCCATCTTTTATCCATAAAAGATAATAGCAATAGTTTTCTTCTATAAAAGATTATGAAAAATATGTGTAAGATTATGTGTATTATGAGTAATGCCAATAACTATTACATTCACGAGTAATCAATAGACTCTTGGAGGTTTTCGAACCCGATGAATATGATACTAAATAATTCTTTTGAAAAAATTACTTTTACGGTATTAATTTTTATGAAGGGTGTTTGCTTGTTGTTGCGTATTCCTTCTGCATGTCCACTGGTGCCTCCTATTCTTGAGGGCACAATTAGTCATACTATTTGGTTATTTTGTAGCTTTTTTTTTTAACCCCTCCCGTGGAGCTACCACCCTTTTTTATTCCCTTGGTGACTCGAACCCACAACCTCAAGGTTGGAGGTGGAGGATATCTTGAACTGCCATAGAAATGGTGTCCCATAGTTGACAGCAAAGAAACAATTATATTTCATTCTAAACTACGTAAAAAAGGCAGCCGGTGCACTAAAGCTCCCGCTATGCACGGGGTTTGGGGAAGGGCTGAACCACAAGGGTTTATTGTACGCAGTCTTACCCTGCATTTCTACCGGAGGCTGTTTCCACGGCTTGAACCCGTGACCTCCTGGTCACATGGTAACAACTTTGCCGGTTACTCCAAGGCTCCCCTTCAAAACTACGTGAGAAGTACAAATATGAAGCTCAATTACAAACCTAACAGTGTCGGACTATGCAATCTAAGTTGAAGTAATGAAAATGGTGATAGAGATTTCTAAGTTGACAGTTCAGAAATCGAGACGGATGTTTAAGTTAGAACTTCAGAAATTGAGATTAGATGGAGACTGAGGGCTTTGTCATGCTTTGTATAGTATTTTTTTCATGTCTTCTTCATTTCCGTTGTTTCCTTTTCCGATCTGTTTTGAATTGTTTTTACTTGAGCCGAGGGTCTGCCGGAAACAACTTCTCTACCCCCAAGGTAGGGACTGGGGGTAAGGTCTGCGGACACACTAACCTCCCCAGACTCCACCTAGTGGGATTACACTTGGTATGTTGTTGTTATGGAGACGGCCCTGGCTGAGGCAAAGTAATAGACTTTGTGAAAACCCCTTGTTTTTCCATATTATCAATAAAGGTGAGTAGGATGGAGGGTTCAATTTATAGAGTGAAAGGAGATAGAATTTTTAAATTGGTTCTTAATTAAACAATTTATCTACTCAAGAAATACGAAAGTCGCAATATCTTGAATAGTATTCTGTTTTGCTCTTTTCCAGTTTTAAGATCAAATAGATGGTTCTCTGTTCCTTAAGTTAAAAATTGAGCAAAGAAAAAGAAACAATTTACAAAAAGGTGTTCCTAGTCATAGTAAAAGTTGGAAAGCAAAACAAAACAGAAGTTCAAGAAAATGATCAAAAGAATAATATTTGTTGTTCCTTGTTGATCTTCTGTTCCTTGATAATTGGTGGTCTTTTATTGTCTTGATTTTTCATATGTTGCTTCGCTGGAAAACATCAAAGCAAGGCAGAGATAGCTATCCCTCATTCATTTAAATTAGTTATGGAGCTCTGAAGGACTAGCTTTAGATCTCTGAACGTCTATCAACTAATGTGAGAAATGACATTGGCCTACAGTTTCGACTGTACCCTGTTGAATACTTTGTTTTTTCATGTCAAGAAGAAAAATAATACTCCATCGGTCCCAATTTATGTGGCACCTTTCGGATTTCAAAATTCAAAGAAGTCTATCTTTGACCATAATTTTTTCATATATCTTTTAAATATTTTGAATTGTGAATTATTGTAACTTATAGTACTTTTTACGTAGTTTTCAAATATATAAATTTTATTTCAAAAAACTTGAATATTCCTTGCCCAAATTCACAGTCAAACTTAAACTGTTTGACTCTCGAAATTCAAACTGTGCCACATAAATTGGGACAGAGGGTATGTTTCTCATGGAACACATTCATGAACAAGGGCATGAAAATATCCAAGTTGACAGAAAATGCCATATGAATTGCATCTGTTGATTGAAGTTGTGACTACTCTGATAAATGATGAATGGTTTGATCCGTAATGGAAGCTTTAGGAAACTACCCTTTTTTACTTGCCTAACTAAATTTTACCGAAGAACTTGAAAAGCTTTTCCAAACCTGTTTGCTATATTTCAAGGGATTAATAGTAAGAATCGAACTTTCTTGATTCCTTTATGCAAGAAGAACTAATTTTATTAATTAATTCGTTACTTTCTTTCTTTCTTATAAACCTTCTTTCTTAATCAACCAAAATTCTTGAACTTGACAATTCGTAATCTCTAGTACCTTTTCTTGGATGCTCACCTGTAACACCCCCACTCCCACCCCTGAATTAGTAGCAAGGTCCATTGGCTGCTCGTTCCACTGTGTCATAAATTGCTTTAAGTACATATTCCGCGGAGTTGAATTGACATTATATCCAAGTCTCATGACTCTCGTTTAATGATTGTGATTGATTGCAAGTGAATCCTCGCTTTCTGGATGGTCTTGCAGCATGAAATTTGATTATTTTGCTGTAGTGGATTAATAAATTATCTTTTTTCTGCAGGAAATATTTCTCCGTCAAAGGGTTTGGATAAGTTCCAATCTATTTTCAAGATGTCTAGAAGAACTTTCGACTATATATGTTCCCTTGCAGATGAGCACATGCAGGCAAAGTCAGCTCACTTTGTGTTTTCAAGTGGCAAGCCCATGTCTTTGCATGAGCAAGTAGCGTTAGCTCTGAGGAGGCTGAGCTCAGGTAATTCTCTGATTTCAGTGGGTGACTCGTTTGGTGCACACCACTCGACGGTGTCTCAAGTAACTTGGCGCTTTATAGAGGCTATTGAGGCGAAGGGGCTTCACCACATACGGTGGCCTTCAACAGAGGAGGATATGACAGAGATAAAGTCCAAGTTTGAAAGAATCCAAGGACTTCCAAACTGTTGTGGTGCAATTGATGTTACACATATCACAATGATGTTATCTTCCTCTGAGCAGACAGCCGATGTATGGCTCGATCAAAATAAGAACCACAGCATGGTCCTTCAAGCCGTTGTTGACCCTGATATGAGGTTCCGTGATGTTGTCACAGGATTGCCAGGAAAGATGAACGAGAATTCAGTGCTTCAGAGCTCAACCCTTTTTAAACTCTGCGAGAATGGAGAGAGGTTGAATGGGAACAGAATAAAGCTATCTGAAGAAGCAGAACTACGAGAATATATCATTGGTGATTCTGGTTTTCCATTGCTACCTTGGCTTTTAACTCCTTATCAAGGTAAAGAACTTTCAGAATCTAAAGCTGAGTTCAATAAGAGGCATTTTGCAACTCGTATCGTGGCACAGAGGGCGTTGGCTAGGCTGAAAGAAGTCTGGAAAATGATTCATGGAATGATGTGGAGACCTGACAAGCACAAGCTACCAAGGTTTATCCTTGTATGCTGCATTCTTCACAACATTGTTATTGACATGGAAGATGAGGTCTTGGATGAGTTACCTCTATCATCTCATCACCACGACCCGGGATACGGGCAAGAGGTTTGTGAATCCGTCGACAACGCTGCTTCAGTTTTGAGGGACAATCTGTCCCTCCACTTATCTGGGAGGTGACATTCTTAAATGATGCAGACTGCTTCTTGGTGAGTGAATAGCATAAGCTATCAATTTGATGGCAGATAGAGAATATTTTCAAAGATTTGTAGGCATATGATTTCTATGTTTTATATTATAGTTTAATTAGAGTGGATATTGAGATATAACTTGTAGGAAATAAGACATTATGGGGTTAAGTTTCCTTTTTTAAGCATACATGCTTTTGTTATCCTAGGAATGTAGCATGTTGTTTAACTTGTGCAATGAATGGTGCCAAGGGTTGCCCAAATTCTTGGTACCTTTCACAGTTAGCAACTTTGAGTTGTGCCAAACTTTGGCTGAACTCAACTTAGAGCTGACATGAACCAAAGGAATCAAATCAAGAAAGCAGGAACCGTACATGACACTCTCGCATCATACGGCTCTGTCCCGGAAGCAGGACCTTCCCTTTCCTTTGACCAACGGGCCCCCTTTCGGAAGCTCAACTCGTAGGACCGGGGAGAATACTCACAGGTGTGTAGGTGTTTTGAGAGAGCGCAGAATTCTAACTTCAGTACGTTTTTAATTGGGGTAGTAAATGCAAATCCGCCAGAATTTTAATGGTTCAAATTCATTCAAATGCACTTTAGAGGTTTTAGGGTAACTAATGAGTAGTAATTAATTTCCGCCTTTCGCTTTTTGTGGGTGGAAGGAAAAAGAAAACGTAGGGGAGGAATAGAATCACTGAGGCTTTATTTTTTTCCTTTTTAATGATGTAAATGGGATGCGGGTCAAGGGGAAACGGAGACATGCTTTGCCTTTTACGGGTGTTAAGAGTTCAAATCTTGAAACCGCCTCTCCAATGAAGAGGTAAAATCTGTCTACATTTTCCTTCCCCGAGCCCACCTATGTGGGATCCTTTTGGCGCTGGAGTCCGCTTTCTTTGATGATATAAATTAGACTGTATTCCAATTTTTCGCAAGGATATGTCGTTGATTCAAGAAGCTGCGAAATTCACCCATATTAGCAATTCTATCCGTCTTTTCGTAACACACACATAGGATCTGAGCCAAAGCTACTGTGTTTCACTGAACCTGCAAACTTTAATTGTACATCTGTACTTGAACATGTACATAGAAAAAAGTTGTCGAATTGTTATAGAGAAAAGACATAAGTTCCTCCCTAAAGTTGTCTTGAAATGTCATTTACAAACTCATACTTCATAGGTGACCTATTAACTCCCTGATTTTATTTTTTATGGTACTAATACAACCTTAAGAGGTGATATGGCAAATGAATTATTTTCAACTTCCTACTAGCGCGTGAGAGGAAAAGAAAAACACTAAAAAGAAATAAAATTGGACACATGTCATCTTTTTATTGGATCATATATAACTAATGAGTACTTAATATTTAATCTTTCTTTATCATTTATTTTTCAGTTTATATTTTCTTATTCCTTTTCTGTTCCCCTTTTCTCTTTCTTATTCTTTTCTTCCAAACTAATTCAGATATTTCTTTTACATTTTCCCAAGCAATTTTCCGATTCTTCCGTTCTTCTTTGTAGGTAGTTTGTGGGTTTGATACTAGATAAAATTAAGGAGAAGTAAAGGAAATGGAATATAATTAAAGATTGAGGGATTTTTTTTGTTCGCCGGAAAATTAATTGTTTCCGATATCAATTTTTTCAAGATGAGTTTATACTCCTTATCCCTTCAATTCGGGTATGTGCCGGAGAGTTTTTGTAACTTGACTCCTACATTTCTGTCAGAAGAGAATCATATGTGAACAACCAAGGACTTTTAGACCCAATGATCGGCCAGAAATTTTTCCAGTGAAATGCATTGTTTTCTACCAAATATTATTTTGATTATGGAAGGGGAAGGGTTGCAAAAAATAGATGGAAGAGGGATGGAGAAATTTTGAGTTGGAGAAGGATAGAAATTAGAAAAACTTCTCCATAAATTATTTTTCCGACCAAAGTTCGTCTGCTTGTAATCAAATTTAACTCTTACATTTTCTTTTTTGATTCTTTTTCTAAAATTATTCTTAAACTTAAATACTTAAAATTGAAATTGAAATTGATATTCGATTTGAAATTAGTGTTGCTCTTCTTTTTGCAAGCCTCTCTAGGAAAGACCCTTTAATTTTTTGAAAAACTGCAGAAATAGTGACGACTGGCGAGGAAGAAGATGCAACACAGAATTTCGTAAAAAAAGTAAAAAATTAAAAGGTTTTCTTAGGTGTAGGATGATGTGGAGCAATTGTAACTCACATCCCATGTTATAACTGGTATTGGGTTTTAAGGGTTGTATTAGTACCACAAAAATTAAGAATAAGGGTGTAATAGATCATCTCTAAAGTATGAGTGTGTAAATGACATTTTTGGACAACTTTATGGTGGAACTTATGTCTTTACTCATTGTTATAAGACATTTTAGAGCATGAGCAAACACAGAATTAACAGGACAACAGATTCTGTACAGTGGTTAGACAGCAATGTTAAAAGGAGTTGCATAATGTCAGTATGTACAAGATTAGCATGCAATTCTCTAGGTCAGAAGCAGTCCAAGCTTTCCTGTAATGTAAACAACTGTTTCCAACCGCATTCTTTTTGGACTCTCCGTTTAACGCCTGCAAGGATGATAACGACCAACTGATTAGACGCATCTGTAGTATATACAGAGCTATTCTAGTTGTTTTACAAGAAAAGGTAATAGTGGATGGGGGTTCACAAAACAAATGGAGAGAGCTGTGTTCAGGTGCGCTTCCATGTGTTTGTTGGGAACGTTACCTCCAGAGAAAATATGTATAGTATATATGAAAGGGAGTATAGAAGAGTTGAAGCTTTAGAGCTAAATAGCTTACCTTTCTAGCCCGAGTTTTCTGCATTTAGGGTCTCGTCATTCATGAACAACATGAATCTTTTAGTCCATTGCTGTTTTACCGAATCAGGAATTGGTGTTCCAGCAATGAAAGGATTCCAAGCATCCCCTCTAGGACTAGCAAGGACCCAATTTACTTTTGCTGGTGGAGAAAGAAACGAGGATTTGTCCGGATTCTCTCGAACGATGTTTCTCTTACATGGAAGAAATTTCTAAAAAGGCAAAAAAGGAGACATATTCTTGACATCAAAAGAAAATGAATGTCATTCTTATATTGACCTACATGATATTAGCTCACCCTTGCATGATGGTGCAACTTAAACATCTTGGACAGTGGTTTATTCTCTTTTAATTCTTCCAGAGTAGCAGACAAAGGAACGTTTTCCCTCATTTCCGCCAAGTATCTCTGTGCTGCTATTCTGGATCTAAATTTTAGTCCAGAACCTGGTTCATAGTAATACTGCACGCGAGAACAAAAATAAACCAGCTTACAATTTCATCAGACGGTCACTTACCAAAGAAAAGGAGGAAAAGGAGAAATGGAGTCGTCTTAGTCGTAATATCCAAAACGGACAAGAACAGCATGTTAATGGATGAAACTTCATAAACTCAGAAAAGATATAAACAGAACTTGATGAAAAATAACTGCATTAACATGCTTATATGCGATATTACCCTATGACTATGTCTGAGACCTCAAATTGGTGCATCCTAAACAAGGTAAAACAGAATTATAGAAAGCTATAAACAATCAAAATAAGTAACAATGCACTGCGTGGTCCTTTCACGTGGTACAGAGAAGGTCTTAGCAAATCCGTCAGGGTTTTAAAGGATGGAACTGTGATGTTGTGCCCACATGAGATATAAACTAATAATTCGGTTAGACATCCAGCATGTGGCTGTAAAGTCTAATCTAGTTCTCCACAGTGGCGTAGGCAGAATATTTCGTAACCGGTGTGAACATTTAAAAAGAACAAATAAATAAAATACTATATATGAGGTGTCATTTTTTTAAATTTTATACATGGGTATATTTTCATTTTTCTTATTATCAATATATACATGTTTAGTAAAACATTTCAATGAAGCGGTGTCACGTGACACTTCTTGGGGCAGTGGCGGAGCCACATGTGCTTGAGGGGTGTCGACCGACACCCCTTCATCGAAAAAGTACATCGTGGAGTTACGTAAAAATATTTTTTTAAGTATATATATTACATATTGATACATCTTAATTTCTTCGTGAATTTACTTTTTTGTATTTTGACACTCCTTAGTGAAAATTCTGGCTCCGCCACTGGCTTGGGGCACGGTGCACCCCACCCCTGGTTCTCCAATGTCAATTATACTAGATCAGCAAGGTAATTCAGTAATGCACCTAATGCCTGTCACAGAGAAATTCCATGATAATTTCCCAACGAATAATTTCATGAAAAAGCAAAAGCATGCTCAAATGTCTCTCTGCAAACGTGCAAAATGAAGCACATATCAATGATCTCATTCATGAGACATGATGTACGATGTTTAGGAAAAGCTTATGAAAAGAGTTGAAAGTTTTAGGATGATTCTATTAAGAAAACTATACTTCACAAACTTTCAGAGATGTTACTTTCGATCCGATAATGTGCCATGGTTTGTGAGACAAATGATTGGGCCAATCTGAGCAAACATAACAGAAGCTGATATCAAGGCAGATAAAACGAATTCACTATATCGAAAGACAGGAGAGTGTACCTTATCCACCATGCTTCCGTCTCTACGTGGTACCTCTTCTATCACCCAACCATCAGGAAGATCATAGGGTAAGGTGGCTGCACTTGTTGACGTCACAATTGCCCATTCATTCAACTGTTCTTCATCCATACTCACGATCTGAAATTCCGTCAACATCAATTATCAGGTTTCTTATTTGATTCAGAATGCATCTTTCAGCTTGACCCAGGGCACCATCATTTGATGATTCAATTTTTTAAAATCTCAGTTTCTATTTCCATAGCACATCAGTATAAGATGAGCTTGTTTGTTGTCTAATTTACAGTCAAGGAATACAACACCCTCGATTCATTTAGCTAATATTTCCGAGTAAGCAGCAGAATTATGGCTTGACATTCCCTTTTAAAGATTCTCAAATGAAGTTTGTGTTTTCTACAATCGTAAGAAAACAATAACAGTGAAAAAGTGGTATTCCGTTCATAGATATTCTTTCAGAATTACTATTTAGTATGTTAAATGACTAGTAACCCTCACGAAAAACCAGAACTCGTTTTTTTCTGAGAATCTAAGTCCATTGCTTTTCGACAAATTTCAATTTTCAATTACGAGAACAAGGGGGAGAAGAAGAGCAACAATATGACCCTCTTCCTTCCAGCTGCCCCCGTCCCGAACCAAAGATAAAAGAAAAACACAAGGAAAAAGTTGTAAATAAAGTTTAACAAAAATAATATCACTACAATAATGGTTCGACACATACCATCCACAAGAAGTAGATAAATAAAAGATTTGAGGACCAAAGTGCAGCCAAATCCGTACCTTCCCATCATAGATAACCATCTTCCGAGATAGAGAACTCTGTGAAGGATTAATACTCCGTGGATGACCAGAACCAAAAAAACACCAAGGTAAAAAAAAACGAAAAGAGATTCATACTCAGGCGTCATCAAACTAGCGAAAGTACTAAATCTTTGTGAAATATTCAACTCTTACACTTGCCTTAGAATAGTTTCTCCCTGCTGATGCCCTGGTTCTAGGAACATATATTGCACCGTTCAATCGTCGCTCAACTTCTCTCAATGATCTGTACTTTAGCCCGGTCCCAGGCTCATAGTAGTACTGCATGACAAGATAATGTATGTTTTAGAGTATGATGCGATAAAACACAATTAGCATTTTTATAATTAATCTGACACTTGGGTAAGGAAAAGTTTAGCTACATCGCATCGGAATGAAAGCATGTGGCCAAGCTACATAGGTCACTTAAAAGGTTATGAAATTTCCAGTAATATCTAATCCACAAAGCAGCTCTTATCTTTTGAGTTCTTGTTATCTATACACAGACGCTCAGCGTTATCTTTCATCAATCAAGTTTCACGGAAAAACTAGAGGATAGCAATCTGGAATTGAATGCCATATCTGTAATTATAGAGAAGCTTTGTCAGCAGCAAAGACTCATCATCGATCCCCTCCTGTATCTTTATTGGCACCAGGAACGACCAAAAATAGTCATTGACTTGTAAAATTGAAGTTCTAAATCCATGCCTCAAAGTACAGACACATCAATTCTTTCATCACGCTCGACATAACCTCAGAGACAAAGCCACAGAGATCTCATATTTAAACCAATCTTTAATTCGATTCAGCTTCATTCTTAGTCCTGGTTGATCTTTCTCTTACATGTCAGCTATACTGTGGACCTACCATGTAAGGTTCTCCAGGGACAAATTACCCAGTTGTCCACTAATATTCGAACTCCATGAAAAAATGAATCAAACCAGGTTTTGCTGCCCACCGCTCTGCCTGTGGGTCAAGCCTCCTTTCAGTCACCCACTACAACTAAGACAGTTGAGCTCTTTCGGCTCGTAGACCAGCTGTAATCTTTCTACCTATTGGTTGCTTACTTAAATATATGCATCCTTAGAATCGGTAAATACTTTATGCATTAAAATAGAGAAACAAAATGCAAAGCATTCTGAAACTAACAATATCTCTTGAAACGAAGCATGTATGTATAACGGTATAGCAACATTCAACCTTTAAAACACCTTAGTTTCAGGATAACTAGCAATACATTCAAATGATAGAAAGTTAACATCTACTCCTACAAACAGAATGCTTTCTCATTTGCAGTTAACCTACCTTCATTCATGAAATTTAGTTTCACTGTGGAATGAATATAAAAAATGGCCAAGCATTGCGGATACAATCTGATTAAATCAGTGGGTATACAGTACCATTTCACCCTTTTTTCCGTCACAATAGATGCAGACTTAAACCGTTTGGCCGTAGATTTTCGCTCAAAGATTTGAAATAACATTAGAGAATATTTCGAATAAGTGTTTGTTTATCAAATTGACCCATTATTTCAACTTCAAACTTGGAATATAGAATTTAAAAAACAGGTTTTTATGAGTTTTTCAAGTTCTTAAGAATTTTCACTCACAATACTTGGACCACGTTTTTATGTTCAAACACAACTTCACCTTTCAAATGCCCTTTTTCAACTTCAACATCAAATGCTACTTTTTTCTTCAATCTCAACAAACTCATCTCCAAACACCTAATTAACTATATACTTCTTGAAATTTTCAACCATCCCAGTTCGTATTTATATTGTTCAAACTAAAAGCAGTGGGCGTGCTCGCACCCGTTGTTAACGAACTATTTCCGCTCCTTAAAGATTGGAGAGACAAAAATCATTCGACATGTTACCTAGCCAGCTTCAATTAGACCCAAGTTATATTAAGCAATTTACGATATGTTTTTCCTACCACTTACCCTTTTCACCAAGTTACTCTTAACTCAAAATCTCATGTGACATTCATCCCATTTTTCTCTTGTTGAAAGTTAGTAAGCAGACACAATGAAGTAAGACTAGAATTGGATTTATTGTGTATACACTCGCAACATAAAGAGGAATTTTATCCTATTGTACCGTGTTACTTGACTTATTTTCTTATTTTCTAATTTTCTAATCTCATTTATCATGATTGATTTCCGATAAGCTTAAATGCTGCTTTTAAGTTCTTTTCAGCTTTTAAAATGTTTGGCAAAATTCACAGTAGCTTTTAACGTAGGTGCTTGTAGATTAACAACTATTTTTGCTTTGATTGATCTGTTAACTTTTTTATCATAAATAATTATTTTTATCCAATATAAATTAAACTCCAACACTTAAAAAGTGTTTTTCACACTTGGAGCTTAAAAACTACTTAAATTCAGTCAATCCAAACAGGCTCTAATACTCCCTCTGTCCCAATTTAAGTGTTTAACTTTCTTTTTTGGTCTGTCCAAAAAGAGTATCTCTTTTTATATTTAGTAAGTTTTCCAACTCCAACTCAACAATCCTGCTAGACAAGTTTAAGATCACAAGATTTAAAACACTACATACATCTTTAAAACTCCATTTGTCCCAGTTTATATGACTCACTTTCCTTTTAGTAAGTCCCAAAAAGAATGACACATTTCTATATTTAGTAACAATTTAACTTTAAAATGTTTATTTTACCCTTAATGAAATGATTTATAGCCACACAAACATCTATAACTAATTTCAGACCACAAATTTCAAAAGTCTTCCTTACTTTGTTAAACTCCGTGCTAAGTCAAACTAACTCACATAAATTGGAACGGAAGAAGTAATTTAAGACCACAAACTTCAAAAACCTCCCTTTATTTCTAAAAGTTAAACCTCATGCTCAATCAAACTAAAACACTTAAATTGAATGGAGGGAGTATCTCAAAAAGCCACCTTTCTTTTTATTCCAATTTTTTTCAACAAAGAAAATAACTTTCTCAAATAATGACTAATTATCTATTAATTAAGTGATCATATGAGAAATTAACTCCATTATAGAAAGTCACGCATAGTAATTCATTTATACTATTAGGGGTCGTTTGGTAGCTGGTTTGGAAGTGGTTATACATGTATTAAATCCTGCATAAGTGATACCACGTTTGGTAGCTAGTTAAAAGGTAAATTATTCATGTATAAAATTAATACGGTGTTTGGTTTGCAATTTAGAAACCCGCATAACTAATACATGTACAAATTATGAGGGAATCTATGTATTATATTATGTAGGATAGAAGGTGGAATAAGTAATTAATGTATAACTAATACATCAATAACTAAATCTTGCATAAATAATACATAGATTCCCTCATAACTAATCCATACATTACTAATACCTGCATAACTATAACCAGCTACCAAACGACCCCTCAGTGTATTAAAATTTACTTCAAAATGAAAAAGAAAAAAGAACCTTATATGCAGCAAATTAGCTTAAAAGTAAATAATTAGCAAAATGTTAAAAAAAAAAAAAGAGGAAAAAGTGTACCCTGTCAACTCGATCGCCAGTAGAGCGAGGCACTTCTTCAATACCCCAACCAGGAGGTAACTTAAACCTTGATGAAAAAGGAGTGTACGGAGTAATGGTGGTGGTGGTGGTAGGCGGCGCAACCGTCAGTTGACCGGAACTTGGGTACTCTGCGCCGCTTCGATGGCGGCGTGGCGGTGACATTGCTACCGGATTTTGTTTCTCCATATGCTTGTTGACAAAGTGACACCACCTTTAGTATATATTATGTTGTGTCCACTTGGTGGGAAATGGGAATGTAACACCAAACGTTGTTTATCGTTTTGATGACACATTTCTCCCTCGTCATTGGTCACCTTACTAAAAAAATAGTTATTCATGTCATTCCCTTAGTCCATTTTCTTATTAGCACAGTGATTAAAAAAATAATAAATAATAAGAATAATTTTATCATATTACTCTTTGAATATAATAATTTTAATATTTTAAAAAATACATTAGATAATGAATCGTATTTAATGTTAAAGGTAAAATGAGTAGAAATAAGTAAATTATCCATTAATTTTATAAACTAGACAAGTATAGTTGAACATCCCAAAACAGAAAAGTGGACAAGTAAAGATGAACAGAGGGAGTAGTTGTCCACTTTACTAAATTAAGAAAGAATTAATTACTTTATCCGTCTATCTTTACTTATCCAGTATACTAAAAATAAATGTCTAACAATATTTGTCTAATTTATGAAATTAAGAGATAATTTTGCATTTAATTCCTAATTTACTCTTATCATTAGTTATAGTTATTTCCCTATTACATTTTTCAAGATATTGTGTTTATCATATTCAAAGGGTGATATGGTAAAATTACCCTTCTAATTATAATTTCTTAAGAAGTGTGCAAAGTCAATAGTGAACAAGTATTATTGGACAGATGGAGTAAAATTTTTCATATTATCCTTGCAATTAATTTTTTTTGAAAATATAAATACTTATTTGTAAATTTCCAAAAAAAATAATTTAAGAGGTGAATTAGTAAAACTACTTTCTTATTTATAATTTCTTAAGATGCGTGTAAAAAAGAAAATGACGAATTAACATGGACGAAGGGAATACTAGTCTATTTATTTATTTATTTTTGGGTGGAAATTTTGTTACTGCTTTCATTTTTTTTTTCACCCGGTGTTTATATTTATTTTGAGGCCTGATTAATTTGAATTTGCGTAAGGAAATTTCACTTTGAAAGGTAGAACGTTCACTATCAAAGGTGATTTCATGTTCAGGGCTCAAACTCGAGACCTTTATTAAGGATGAAAAAATACTTACCACTTCATCATGACCTTTGATTTACATGGGTTAACACTAATAATTTTTTTTTAAAAAAGAAACAACATCGTATATTTTCTCAATAATTTTTCTTAGAGTTATACAAATGCTATTTATGTTTAAAATCGAATAGTTTATAATCAGGCAAATATAATATAATTAAGACTACAAAATTTTAAAAGTCTTCATTTTTTTAATTAAATTTTATGTCAAGTTAAATAATAATGAACAAAGTACTCTTTTTATTATAATTTGTTTGTGTGGTTTTGACTTGATGCGGAAATTAAGAAACTAAAGAAGATTTTTGAATCGTGTGATCTTAACTAAAGATATATAAAATATACTAAAATACTCTTTAATCTTGTGATTTTAAACATGTTATATGACAAGTTAGAATTAAAAAATTACCAAAAAAAGAAAAAAGACATTTTTTTTGAAACAAACCGTAACAAGAAAAGTAAAATAAATAAATTAAATGAATAAAATAAGACGAAGAGAGTATTATTATTATTATTTGCCGTACAGAACTCTTCCTAGATGAAAAAGCTCAAAATAGGTTGTGTTATATTTCGTATGCAATTCCTGGAAAATAAATCAGTTTTAACAAAACACCTTAAGAGAACCTTTTAAAGAACTATTAATACCGCGTGCCAACATACTAATTAGGGGTGTGCAAAAATTGATAAATTAAATCGATAAAAATATTATTGGTTTATTGATATGGAGTTATTGGATTAATTAATGATTTTTAAACGGTTTTATAAATTTTTTTATTGGGCTATCAGTTCGGTTTTGATTTTAAAGTTTTAGCTAATAGTTAAATCAATAACCCAATAAGATTATATTAAAATTATATTTTTATCTCTTATTATATAATAGTGGCTTTAGATTTTAAATATATACCCTATTATTTTTTGTATTTTATAGTTGTTTGTCTAAGTGTTGTTTTTTTCTTTCTAAAGGAGAGATTTCTACCATTACTACTGCATTCAAGTTTGCTATTTAATCAAAAAGAAAATAAGTTTGTTTTATTAATAACATATTTGAATTTTCTTATGCTTATAATTTGTGTAGACTTTTATGCATGAATGTAGTGCATATATGAATAAATGAAAATAAGAGAAAGCAAAAAAAAAATTTAGAAGCATTTTCTTATCGGTTAAACCAAAAATCGAACTGCTAAGGACCGAAAATCGATTAACCAAAAACCGATGACAAATATCTTATTGATTTGATTATCGATTTTTCATGTTTACAAATCAAAAACCAATAAACTAAATTGATAATACACAAAACCGAACCGAACCGACTGATGCACACCCCTAATACTAATCAAAGAGGTTAAGAGTAAGATTGTTATGATTGAGAAAGATTCAGAATTAAAAACTTAAGAGTTTGTTTAGAGTTTTGTAGTATTGGTGGTACTTCTGAGTTTTGATATTAGAGGTTTAAATTTAATATTTATTAAAATTTTAATGTTTTTCACACACATACATATATAGCTACGAGCCTTAAAAAATAATACTACTAAATTCAGTTTAAAACTATATATTATGCACATATATATAGCTACGAATCCTCAGCTGTCTAACATTCTCACAAAAATAGAATTTTATGGCTGTTTACAATTAGTAAAATTTCTTGGGCCCAAAATTAAGGTAGCACAGCTAATTCCTCATTTTTTGCTGTAGTTATTAATATGCTTTTCGCTAAATTTACATGATTTTTTAAAAAGAATCTCACTAATAAGAGTATTCAATATCTTATAAGTATTTTTTTTTTTTTTTTACATATAGAACTTTATTCACACACACTTAACAATTTCCCCTAAACAAAGTTTCACATAATCCATCACCATTCATGAGCTAATTTGAAATCAGTTGTGTCTAGGGATGTATATGGACCGGGTTGGTGTGGTTTTTCTAAAACCAAATCAAACCATTAGTGTCGGGTTATTAAATTTATAAATCAAATCAAACCAATAAAAGTCGGGTTTTTTTTATTTCCTCGGTTTTTTGGGTTATTTCGAGTTTTTTTCGGTAAAGTCTCATATAAACATATAATTAACTTGTGCTTTAAATATTTCTTTATTCCTAGCAAGATATAACTATCTAAGGTATTTCTTTTAAAAAAACACACAATATATAAATGAGTGATGACATTAATAAAATATTCAACCAAAAAATAATGAAATCGCATAAAATAAATATTTCATATTAATAAACAATTATAAAAGTAATCATAATTTAAAAGTATCAAGTCATACTAAAATAAGTCTAACAAGTATTAACTATATGACTAAATATTAAACAAAAAAATAAAATTAGTTTATGTATTTATGCAAAATTAAAGAATAGATATCTAACATGATTGTCATTCCTAGTGTTGAATTGAATAATTTTTTGTTAGCATTAGTATTGATTTGAGCTTTATTTGAGTTAGTAATATCTATGAGTTATAAAAACTTATTGGGCCATTTAAAATTTCAACTTTAAACTTGAAATAATATGTTGAAAGATAAAAACTATGAAAAATTTAAGAAATATTTATAAATTACATCACAATAAATATTTTTATGTATAAAATATTTTTAAAAATAGTATATATATGTAATATCGGGTTGGTTCGGTTCGGTTTGACTTTTTTTTAGTTAAAACCAAACCAAATTAATTATAGTCGGATTTTTTTTCCAACACCAAATCAAGTCAAACCAAATCACTAGTCGAGTTTTTTTTGCGGATCGATTTGGTTCGATTTGCGGTTCGATTTTGTTCACCCCTAGTTATGTCACCCAACATCTCAAGATATATGGCCACCAAGCCCACATGTTTCTCTTTGTGTATCGTGTCTCCAAGCTATGAATAAAGATAGCAAATCGATTCGTATAAACAGACAAAATACACATATGAGCATCAAGTTATTACTCCCCCACGTTCATATTTATATATCCTGCCAAGCTATTAGCGCTGATACGAATTGTTGGACTAAAGAAATCTTATTCATATATAAGAGAATAAATGATACTAAGAAATAATGTGCTAAATAAATTCGTATTACTTTCCAAACGTAAAAACCATGACGAGCTATAGGCGCAGGACTCGAGCTTTTCTAGTCTCTTAACTATATTTAGCAAATACTTATATGTTGTAAAATCCTAAATAGTTAGGAGGTACTTTTTCATACCAATTTATGTGATACTATTTCTTTATTAGTTCGTCTTGAAAAATAATGTAATATATTTTGTTTGAAGTACTTAATTTTACATTTTTCATTGTACTCTTAAAATTTTAGTAGTTAGAGCCCGTTTGGATTGACTTATTTTAAGTGCTTTTAAGCCAAAGTAACTTTTAAGCACATTTGAAGTGTTTGGGTAAAATAAAAAAGTGCTTTTAAACACTTTTTTTAAGCTAAAAAGGCAAAAATAAGCCAAAAGCCAAAAGCTACAAATCCTAACTTTTGCTTTTGGCTTATAAGTCAAAAAATAAAAGTCAATCCAAACACCCACTTACACAAATATATATTAGGCATGTTAAAGAAAACAAGTTTCAAAAATTTTATTGCCACACATTTACTATGACATGTTTAAAATGGTTTTTACCTAGCAATAAAAAATGAGAGTCAAATTGAAATAATTTTTTTTTTAAAAAAAGTTGAAATCTTTCATTGCCACTGGAATAAACATTACAAGTGCAGAAGGAGGGCCAAACCTTGCCTTCTTAAAGTAGGATACAAGGCAATGGGCAAAAAAAAAAATTGCGCACTAAGTGGCAAGCCTAAAGCCTACCTCAAGGAGGATCATAGTAAATTATTCCTGGTTTCTTTTTCCTGGTCCTAAAAGAGGAGTATTGCCATCTATCCAAGTTAAGCAGACCCTTGCATTTTGAAGGCAAGGAGGTCATGTCTGTATACACTTTAACGGTGTTGGTGGAGTGACTATATGAAGCTAGTTTATCAGCTACCTTGTTGGCTTCTCTAAAACAGTGGGAGGTCTGGATGTCATATCTGGAAACAAGCTTCTTGATTTCCTCATCTGTTTCTTTAATCCTCCATGGCGTAGACCAATTGCCTAGTATGCAATTTTGGAGGAGTAAAGAATCAATTTCTGCCATTATATTGGTGTAGCCTTTGTCGATGCACCAATCCAATCCAAATAGAAAAGCCTTGGCCTCTGTTGTGTTGCTAGTCCCAGTACCAAGAGGGAGGATGAACTCCATTATACATAAACCATTTGAATCTCTCACCAAGCCACCTTCTCCACTAGATTCTCCAACACATGTTCCATCAGAGTTCATTTTAACCGAGGAAGTAGGAGGTTTGATCCATTGGATAGGGGTATAAATAGTATCTTCAAGCTTGTGTTCCATGATTCTAAGTAGATTTTCCCACCTTTCAGGAGTGTTGAGCTTTGGAAAAACTCTTCTCGTCAATTGACAGATATTAAAGGATATAAGAGAGGTTGAGAGAGCAACAAAGGGCCTTTCTTCTTCATACTTGGCACTGCACCTATATCTCCAACATTCCCACATAATGATAGGAGGAAGGATCTTAAGAACAAAGGCTGCAATAGGATTTTTAGTAGTGTCAATCCAACATTTGTGTAGGAGCTCTCTGAGGTTGGTATGTCTGGTTATGATGCCCATCCTGCCGACAAAATAACTCCAAAGTAATTGAGCATAGATGTTTGGTTGTTTTCACTCCTGGTGACATACCTGCATCAACACAACAACAATATTTAGACAAAGATGTTATTTTGAATTTGCTAGCTATCTTATCATCTGTAGGTATTCTACAATGGATAGCTCTCCAAGCCACACATGACATTTTATATGGCACATGGTTATGCCATAATTTAGCATCAATGTGAGCATAAGGTTTTTTCTGTCTCAACAAACGCCAGGCTGAAGAAACAGAGAACTTCCCTGACTCAGAGGCAGTCTAATAAGCAGCGCCTACAACATTGACATCACAACTAATTTGACAATTAGAAACAATCTCTTTAATATAATTATGGGGTTGGGGGTTGAGGACTGTCCAGTCCCATTGATCCTGCTTGAAGACATCTTTGATATCAATATGTTGGTAGACTGGGATGTCATTCATTAGATCACAAAAAGGTCCTTGATTGGTCCAATTATCAAACCAGAAATTGATGTACCCCTTCTTTACTTTCCACCATATTTTATCCTCCACCTTAGCTCTGATATTCAGCATTGCTTGCCAGCTGTGGGATTGTCCCAGCTTCCATTGGATAGTCATGGGATGATCCTCTCTGCAGTATTTTGCCTTTATAAAGTTGGTCCATAGGGTATCTCTGGTCCTAAATTTCCACCATTGTTTTGCTGTGAAAGCCTTATATGTATCACTGAGCTTTCTGAAATTCGATCCACCCTCACTGTAGGGGTAGCTAAGGTTATCCCAGGAAATCCAATGATATTTTCTACCTTCTTCATTACTGGACCAAAAAAATTTAGCAAGATACATCTCAATCTTCTCAAAAGTGTCATTTAGGGGGTGAACAACGGCTAGAGTGTGTACAATGAGAGCCAGCAACACATGTCTGATTAGTGTAGCTCTTCCCCTAGATGAAAGGAGTTTCAAGTGCCACCCCTATATCCTATTGGTGATCTTGCACACCATATCAGTGAAAATCTCTAAGAGTTTTCTACCAGTATATAGAGGACACCCAAGGTATTTAATAGGGAGGTGCTCATATCTCATGTGGAGAATTTTCTCAACTCTCTTAATGAAGATAAGAAGGGTGTTAGGAGCCATAGTGTATGAGCATTTGTTCTTGTTGATCATTTGTCCAGACACTCTCTCATAGGTGGCAAGGGTCTTGAGAATGAGCTGGAGGGTAGCCTTATTCCCACTGGAAAAGATTATTGTGTCATCCGCAAAAGAAAGATGATTAACTTGAGGTCCAAGAGGTTGCATGGAAAAACCAGTGAAAGAAGGATTATCATAAAGGGCATTAAGCATTCTGAAAAGCAATTCAGCAAAAAGCATAAATAGGCTAGGAGAGAAGGGGTCTCCTTGTCTAAGACCTCTTCCAGAATTGAAGAAACCTTGTCTACTCCCATTAACTAGTAGAGTGTACCAGTTATTGGATATGTACCTGTAAATTAGATCAATTCAAGTCTCAGAGAAATCAAATTTTCTCAACATAAAGCATAAAAATGACCAAGACACTCTATCATAGGCTTTGGACATATCAAGTTTAATAATAACATTCCCCTCATAATTATATTTACTAATATCATTGGTAATTTCTTGGGCTAACATGATGTTTTCAGTGATGGCTCTACCTTTAACAAAGCCACTCTGATTAGGACTAATGATATTAGGAAGAATATTAGCAAGTCTAGAATTAATCAATTTCGCAATGATTTTACAAGAGGTATTACAAAGACTAATAGGTCTAATCTCAGAGAAGTCTTAGGGAGAATTAACTTTAGAGAGCATGACTATACAAGTATGAGAGAAAAATTTAGGAAGGATAGCACCTTGAAAGAATGAAATGATGGTTGCATGGATATCATGAGCTATGATTTTCCAGGCTGATTGATAAAATTTTCCACTCAGACTATCAGGGCCTGGAGCACTGTCACTATCAATGGAGAAGACAATGTCCTTGATCTCTTGGAGTGTAGGAAGGTTGGTAAGATTGATGTTATCTTCATTGGTGATCACCCTCTCTATAACATCAAGTACATTACTATCTTCATCAATATTATCTCTTTTGAAAAGATTGGAGAAAAAATTGATGGCAGCTTCAGCAACTTGAGGAGTTCCTTCTACCCAATTGCCCTCCTGATCTTTTATTTTGTTGATGGTAAGCCTCTTTGTTTTGTCTTTGATCATAGAGTGAAAGAAAGAAGTGTTTGAATCTCCATCTTCTAACCATTTAATCCTAGCTTTCTGGCTAAGCACTTTTCTTGAATTTTCAAGTATCTAGTGAACTCGGCTTTTGCCTTGGAGAGTTCCATCCTGTTTTCTTGAGTATTGTTGTTGATGAAGTTTTCTTCTAGGTTTCTGATGAGGCATTTTAATCTTTTGGGTTCTTTATAAAAATCTCCATAAGCATTCCTTGACCAAGCACTTAGAGCTTTGATAGTACACTTGAGCTTTTGGTGCAAGATTTGTAGCGGATTTCCCTCATGATTTTGGGACCAGTCCTCCATAACAACAACTTGGTAATCCTCATGTTCAGTCCATATGTTGAGAAACCTGAAATATTTAACATGGTTAGTATTTTCAGGAAGACAAATAATTAAAAGGGGAGCATGATCAGAACAAGTTCTAGAAAGGTGTGTAACAGTAGTCCCATTGAATTTGTCAAACCAGTGATCATTGTAGGCAAGCCTGTCAAGACTCTTCCAAATGGTATTCGGGGGATATCTGTTATCACTCCAGGTGAATTTAGGACCTAGGTATCCTTCATCTTGTAAAGCATAGTCTTCCAGGCAAGAGATAAAGTCTAAGCTCTCTTCTATTTTATAAGGAAGACCCACTATTTTTTCCTCCGGGGAAGTGATGACATTAAAGTCCCCCACCCCACCCCAAGGGCCAGAAATCCTACTAAAGATGTCCTTCAATTCTTCCCAAAGCGAAACTCTGAGATGTTCATCACACTTCGCATAAACAACAGAGAGGTGGAACTGCACAGGTTCATATAAGTGAGAAATCTGAACAAGTACATGTTGCTCTTTGTCATCTATAATATCAATGAGATACCCATTAAACCAAAAGATCCAAATTTTGTTGGTGCAATTAGTGAAACAGTTGGTGTAACCAAGCTTTCTTTTATACTTTTCAATCTTCCTAGAGTTCACCATGGGTTCTTGAATGAACATGTAGGGAAATTTGTGTTGATCTTTGAGAGTTTTCAGTCTCTCAATTGAGACATGGGACCCTATCCCCCTAATATTCCATGAAAGTGTATTAATCATAGGAATTCTTGGGAGGGGTCTTTTGTAAAATTTTGTGGGATGCCTTTTTTCCCTCTAGGGGAGAGGTTGTTGTAATACTCTACCTTGTGCTGGACCTGATTGGAGGGTTCAAACACCACACAAGTTAAAGATGATCTGTCTCCCCTGATGGACTCATCATCGGAGAAAACTTGAGAGTAGTCTTCCTCAATATTGATCATGTATAAATCTTCTTCAGCATCTTTGTAAGTTGTGTTATCTTGGTCTTCACTGTGATTGATGCTAAAGTTCTCAGGTTCTTCGAATTTTCTCTCCTCTTTAGAAGCATCCTGAAATCTTTGATCTTCCTTTTCTTTTGCTTTCCTCCCTCTTATATTCTCTATCAGTTTAATATTCAAACCAAATAGAGGTAGGGAGGTTGGGATTAACTTATTATTATCAGAATTCACACCCTTGTTTTTAATAATCATATCAGTAGGGATGGAGACAATGGAAGAGAACTTTTTCTTCCACATGGAACTTTTGGGCTCCTTGTTATTAAGAACTTTAACCAAACCATCTGTGATTTTTTATCCCAAATTCACCCCTGGATATATAATTTCTTTACTCTGTTTCACCTTTTTCCAATTGGTCTTGATGTTTTGAAGCTTCTGGATCTTTTTTCCTTCTTTTCCTTCATCTTTTTTCCATCTTTTGGTATGGGCTCTCAACGTCTTGCTACTTGTGAGTATTTCATTAGCAGTTGATGTCTTAATAGTGTTGGTAACTTCCATGTCATCTTCTCCTACTTTGTTCTGATCGACTAGGGAAAGGTTCACAATTTCACTGCTGATGGAGTTGGCCAGACTTCTACTTTTTTAAGGCACGTTACTGGTTCTAGGGATCTGATTTTCTTGTCTATATTTATCTCCAGATTTAGACTTGTTAGAGCCTTTTCCTTTCCTGTTGGTCACAGTTTGCCATTCTTCTTCCCCTTCTTCATCCCTGATGTCCTTGTTAGAGTTTGGGGTGAGATCTCAATCACATTGCTCCTAGGAATGGGAAGATCCTTCATGTTATCCTGATGTTGCGCCTCCTGGTCTATGACCAAATTCTCATTCTATTTGTTTCTTAACACTGGATGAAGATTTCTGCATTTTTCATCACTGTGACCCTGCATCTTGCAATGAGAACAAAAAGATGGGATAGTTTCATACTCTACTCTTTGGTTGATATACTTCATCATACCATCATTATTGGAAATTTTCAGGATCACTTCACTTATAAGGGGTTTGGTCAGGTCTATTTCAACCCTTTCCTTCGTAGTGGTAGGCCTAGTCTTGGATAAGGTGGCTTTATCCAACAACAGGGGAGTTCCTAAAGGTTCAACAATTCTACATATGGCGTCCCACTCGTAGAGGTGCCACGGAAGGCCAGGCAGATTTACCTAGACTGGAGCCAGGGAGTTGTCATTGCTAGGTTTGAATTTGGGTGATCATTTCATGATTTTCATTATGTTCAGTCCTCCCAACGGGATGAAATTTCTTGACAACACGTTTTGATGATCCTCAATGTTGTCGAAATCAAGGAAGACATGGTGCATATCGAACGCTCCAATCTTAATATTTCCTTTACCCAAGATGACTTTAGCAAATTCTCTCCTAATGATGTCAATGGAAGGGCAAATTTGAGAGAATTTACCTACGATGGTCCATTTGCACGTCTGGGATAGAATCTCATTTTCTTCTTTTGAGAATGCCACCACTGGTTTCCATTGATGAATTCATGGGGTTTTGGCTGAAGCCTGACCCTAGATCTTTTTGTACTTTGATTAGAAGCCAAATTGGCATAAGACGGAGTGGAGTTCGCTGCCCTGTTGGGTTGTGAATTGGATCCCTGAAGAAATTGGTTTTGCTTGTCTGTTCTCTGTTGAGCTTGTTGGTTGGACAGGTCCAATCTTTTAGTAGGGAGCGGTGGAAATTGTTCTATTTGGATTGGGGGTGATTGTAGTAAAGCTGGTGGAGGGTCGCCGAGAACCGGGAGGCCCACGATGGGAGACATCCGTCCACCACCGAGGCCCAACGGTAAGAAAAGTAAAGTAAGAAAAGTAAATAACGACACTAATTTTTAGAGAGAGAAAGTAAGAGAGAAGCTAGAGCTTTTTTTCTACATTCGGATTAGAATTTACTACCTAAATTTAAATGACATATTATAGCCATTTCGCTGCTTGCTATTTTTTTTATTTTTTTTTATGACTTTACTTAATTTTTTTGTTTTGCAATCTTTTGTTCGCTGTTTCCTTTATTTTTGTGCAACCTTAGTTGACTTTTACTCTCTTTTATTTTTTTATTACATAAAGTGTAAAAAGTAGTGCTCTCTTTTTACTGCTTTTATTTTAAAATCTCTTTTTGCTGTTTTCTTTTAACAAATCAAATATATATATTATTATATACTTTATAAAATATTCATTTTTATATTTTGGCAATTGCTGCCTTTTATATAAAAAAAATTCTCTCCTATTATTATTTTTAATTTTATCAACAAAAAAAAAGAATTACATGAAATTTTGTATTTTTTAACAATCAAATACAAATTTATAATATTGTAATTGCTACTCTTTTTATCAATCAAAATACAAAAATAGTGTATTTTTATTTGTTATATAAAATAGCATATTTTGTATTTTTATACAACAATGATACATTTTCTATGCACATTCTGTACAAATACATATTCTATACAATAATGATATAATATCTATACACATCATATACAGATACACATTCTATTCAATAATTATACAGTTTTTATACACATTCTATACAGTTTCTATGTAAATTTTATACTGATACGTATTTTATACAATAATTATACAATTTTTATTCAGTTGTATTTGATTGTTAAAAAAAAATAATGATACATTTTCTATATGCATCCTATAAAATATACATATTCTATACTTTTTTTTTTATTTTTAAAAAGCGCATTTTTTTTAAAAGAACTGCAGTTTAAAAAAAGAAAGAAAAGAGCAGTTTTTTTTTAAAAAAAACTGGCGGAAAAAAGAAGAAAAATAGAATATTTTAAAAAAGGGCCAAAATGGCCAAAATTTGAAAATGGTCATTAGTGGGAATTAAAATGACAAGTGGTCATTTTGTGTGCTAAGTTTTAAAAGGCTATTTTGGGTGGAATTTGTTTACCAAAATGGACAGTCCATATCCTTTTCCCATAAAAATTGGGGCTTAAGTTTACCTATCTACCGGTAGAACCACATTTTCAAAAATTTAGTTTATAACAAAACATTAACAACCTCCAAGAAATACCACAAAACTAGGTATTTTGGAGATGTTCCTATTTCTCTTTTTTCCCATCTTCTCTTCCCACAAACTAGCTGCCACTATTCTACCGCGCACCCGTGTTGTTGCTCTGCCAACATCTATTGTTTCTCCGCCCTCATTCACCGCTTTTTCACCGGAAAATTGCCGAAGTTTTGCCAGAAAATTAGATGATTAGATTTGTGCGTTTTTTTTTTAACCAAAGTTTTCTTCTTCGCCAAAGTTTCTCTCATGACTTCTACAACCTCTTCACTCCATGTACACCTGTATATATATCATTGTATGTTGTTATATTTCATAAGTATGTCAATATATATGTACGATGAACTATACGCATGGAATACAATGATATATATTTACATACACGAAACATACAAGATGTGTATACATGTCATATACACGATATATAATAATATATAGATTTTTTATGTTGTTGTATGTCTGTATCTTACTATATGTATACTGATACATATAATATACAACAAAAATATACATCATATATACAATGAGATACACCGAACACATTCATTTTTACCTTTAAACTACCACCACAAAATACCATAATTTTCATTCATTCCACCATTGCATGCAAAAATTATTTCCATAAGAAAAGAAGAAAAGAAATTCACTGGAGCTAGATCTATCCAAATCTCTTTTGTCGAAGCTATTACCTCGTGGAGATTTTGATGGACGATAGGGAAGATGCATCAATAGAAGCATTTTGTGGGAACGAAAACAAGTGTTGGTAATTAGTTAAAAGTATTTATAAGAGTGATAATTATGAACCTTTTTAGGCATGCGGAAACTTCAATTTTTTCTTGTTTTATTGAATATTGTGTTGATTATGTTCAAACTATATCATATATATTGAAATTAAAGAGATACCCATTAATACAATAGTAATTGTAATAGAGATCCATCAAACCATAATTAGCCAAGTTATATGTACTATCCTAGCTAGTATAAATTGATAAAATATAAAAGAATCAAGATTATAAAATTTACTTTACCGTTCCCAAAAAGAATCAATGGAATTTAGGAAACATACAAAGAAAAAAAAATGAATGCAGTATACATCCCAAAAGAATTAACAAATCAACTACCTCTTCTCCAAATCCTACAAGAATAACAATGAAAAGGGACCTAAATAAATATTCGTAAAACTGGAGATGCAATCGGTGTCGTCGGCCATAACTTCATATCAACATTTTCTTCATCAGGGATTAAATTCAAGTCTAAGCAAAAAATTCTCTTGCTGCTATTTGACTTCTTCAACACCGGAATCATTATCGACGTTTTATTAATTTCATCACGATGACGCCTCATGTGTCCACCTAACGCTTGACCCGAAGAAAACTCCGTACCACATATAGAGCATTTATGCAACATGTTCTTTTTGTTGGCTTCAACAAGAAATTCTCCGTGTAATTTTGGTCGTTTATGACTTGCACAGTGTCCGCCAAGGGCTTGGAATGATGAGAATCGTTTATTGCAAGTCTTGCATTCAAAATCATTAATGTGATGATCTGATGATGAAGAAGTGTTGTTGTTGAAACGAGACAAAAGCATTAAGGCGCAATTAGCCATAGCTTCTGCTTCCACTTGCCCATAGTCTTCTCTGCTTCTTTTTAAGGCATTCATATTATTGATGGAAATTGGAATAAAAATGAAATTATAAGGGTGTTTTTGGTATATAAAGTTTTTAGAACTTTGAAAGAAATGTGAGAAATATGATACAATTGAGTTGTTGCTTCACATATATATATATAGGTTTGAGCCAATTAATCTGAAAAAAAAAAAACAGTTGCAGTGTTGTTTGACTTTCCTTGTTGGTACAGTTTAGTCAAACAAAGAAAAAAGTTAGTCAAAGAAATCGACAAGTGGAAAATGGGTGATGGAAATTGATATAAAATGGATATCACTGACACGTGTCTACTGGATGTGGGATTCGTGGACGTTTCTAAAATACTTCCACGTGCTTTCATGAGGTTGAAAACATTTGCAAATGCAGCCCCCACAAGGAGAACCTTTCCGTATTTGGTTGGGGGCGGAGTTAAAAAGTTCGGGTACGATCGAATTCAATAATTTTTATTAGAATATTGTGTTTTTATTCACAAATTTATTAAATATATATAAATATTAAGTTTAGAACTCAATCACTAATACTTATAATTGTCACTATAAAATTCAGAATTTATAAAATTAAAATTTTAACTTTGCGTTTATTTTTGGTAGGATAATTGTGGGGAATTGGTTTTGATAAGCATGCAACAGGTCCACATGCCTGCTTATGCTTCTGTTTAGATATTTTTTTATTTTTTTCTTTTTAATTTATTTATCTTATTTTTCTTTTTAATATGTTATCTATTTGAATATTACGTAAAAAGTACTACAAATCACAATAATAACAACTTAAAATATTTAAAAGACATAAAATATATTTGGTTGACTCTCAAAATTTTACAAGTGTCACATAAATTGAGACAGAAGAAAAGGTATTATAAATCACAATAATTAACAGCTTAAATATTTTAAAAAATATAAAAAAAAATTTAGTTGACTCTTCAAATTGTACCGATGCCACATAAATTGACATAGAAGGAGTAACACATATTATTTCAAAATTACGTAAAAAAATTATAAATTATAATAGTTAAGGACTTAAAATATCTAAAAATTATATAAAAAATTTGATCAACTATCTAAATTTTACGTGTATCATATAAATTGAGATAAAAAAATAATATATATTGAGCCCATACACAAACTTTTTCATATCTAGTATTAATGATAAACTGTGAATATATTACTATACCGATAAAATAGCCACTATACCTTCCCCGAATACACAAGAGCAACAATAATAATAATAATAATAATAATAATAATAATAATAATAATAATAATAATAATAATAATATTAATAATAATAATAACAATAATAAAAAGACTACACAAGAGCAGTACCCACCTTACAAACAGGTGTTGCTCTCCTATGTCTCCAGTCAAAAACAGAAAAGAACCTATACATTAAGGGGTTTGTTTTGTTTGAAGACAAGTTATGATGATATAATTAGATAGGTTGAGATTAGTTTTGGCTGGGATTAATTATTTTGGTACTATTTGTTATTGATTATTTAGTTTATTGTATTAAAAATAATATACATGACATAATTTTTAAGAATAAGTTATTTGTGTTTAAAAATATTCTCCACCTTATTTAGCTTTTTATATTAGTGATGTATAAAAAGAATTTGAGGAGATATTTTTATTATTTTAATTATTTTGTCTTGGGATAAATTATTTTAAAATTATTATTCCACCCAAAGACTGAAATAACTTATCCCAAAACTAATTATTAATCCTAAAATAAGTTATTCCAAACTATATAACCAAACAAGATATTAAAAGATATTAAAATTTATCCCAAAATTATCTTGTCTTATTCATCACACAGAACATGTCCTAAATATAACTAAAAGAAACATCAATGCAATGTAAACCAGCCTAACTACACAATTGGTGGATCAAGTATCCACTACTATAAGCTCTTTTGGAACACTTTAATTTGCTTATTCTTTCCTTCACCTCCTTTTGGACGAAGGGATTTTCATTTTTACATATAAAAAATATTCAATAGCCATAACACTATCACAATTAGCAGGACAAGTATTAGCCATAATGTTATCCCCTTTATCTTTGTGCAAGATTTCATACTTTTCTCTTAGGACATTTAGATTATGACATCACTTTCCACTATAAATCAAGACCACAAGAACAAATTTGCATTAAATTAATCATAAAATCAAGAACACCCTTTTAGGGTTATGGTCATTTATTCCTAACCCTTAACATTAATCCTCCGAGTTCATGGTATCATTTACACAGTCTATTCCCCCACTATTCATATTAGTCTATTCAAATTAAGATAGCCCAAAGATAGTGTCATAGACATACATATAGTATTGAACATGCAGGCCTTATTATAACTTTTATTTCTAAGCAATATTTATCTAATTTTTGGCTCAAAGGCCTAATCATGCTATATTCATCAATTTTACACAATGTATACGATTAGCTAATCAAAGTCTTACATTTCATTAAATCATAACTTACCTCGACGCTGAACTATTGCTATAGGATGCATGAAACATTGCTCCTTGCTCTCGATCCACAGTTCCTGACGGAGCATCCGCGAGAAGGACCAGGTAGCCACACTTCTTTAAGAGTTTAGCCTCTCCATTTTTGGTGTTCTAACTTAGAACTAACCCCAGGGGCATTTTTAGGAGGAACCCCTCTTTTGAAATAAGAGCTGAAGGCTGATAATACTAAATCTTGGTATTCTGCCTTGGGGCTTCGCTGCAGTGGCCATAACCTCGCTGCAGCAAGCTTGCTATAGCGAGGAGCGGGCCGCTACAGCAGAAACTAATATGTTGACTTCATTTTTTTGACTTTATTTTTATCAGTGATTTCATTAAATACAATATTATAATTTTGAACAAAACTCATATCGCAAAATTTTTAATTCTTATATTTACCACATAAATTTTTAATAATGACGAAATAGGTCATTACATTACCGTTTTCCATCCCAATCCTTCCTACTCGAAATGGCAAAAAGTAGAATTAGAGCAGAGATGGATTTGAGAAGAATGGATGAGCAGCTTGAGAGACATTTAGATAGAATGTTTGGCAAACATAAAACAAAGAGTTTTGGAGAGTCGAAGGTTGAAGTCGAAGAATGGGAATTGGATCTTGAGAAAATTAAAGTAAAAAATCTTATTGATGAAGGGGCATACATATCAGTTTAGAAAGGTGTTTATGATGGAAAATAATTAGTTGCAATTAAAATATTTGATTTGAGCAATGAAAAGAGAAGGACTATATTAACAAAGGCTTGCAAGAAGTTTCTATATGGCACAAGCTACATCACCCAAATATTGCAAAGTTAAAGAAGCTTCAAGGAGATTGCTCGAAGTTCAACCCAAATCTACAAATGATAAACGATAGATGGAAAAATAGATTGAGTAGTACTTTAACAAAACCCCGTGAAATTTTGTTGTGAGAAATCATTCATGGAAAAAACATTCATTTTAGATATTGCATAGTGGTTGAATATGTCTCTGGAGGCACTCTCCGATCATACCTCTTAAAAAAAACAAGATCAAAAGGTTGTCATTGAATTCTGTAATTTAATTAGCGTTAGATGTTGCAAGAAGCTGGTTGAGCTATCTTCACTCTTAGAAAATTGTACATAGAGATGTAAAGACTACAAATTTAGTTGTTGACAAGGAAGGAAGAGTGAAAATATGTTCATCTATGTATAATAGTCGAAGTCCTGAAATACCAAACACTTGCCTAAATTCTCTAGCCAATATAATGAAAGCAATGTTGGAATGCAAACCCAAAAAAGAGGCCACAGATGCAGGAGGTGGTGCTCATGTTAGAAGCCGTAGACACATTTGAAGTTGTACAAAATGAATCTCACGGTTATTTTTATTTGACAAGACGAAAAGGATTATAAGGTAGCTTTGACCATTAAAGCTTATATATGTTTAGGGCCATTTTTCTATTTTTTTTAGGAATCATTCTTTTAGCTTCTTGGCTTGCAAATAACTTGTAGCCAAGAGATTAAGCTAGTTTTAATTTAATAATCTTAAATGATATAAAGCCTTTAGTTATCCTCACATAGTAATATAAAGTTAAGGATTAATCATAGTTAGTATGATGTTAGTCATGTGTTTGCAATGCATTACTTTGGATATTGTTGTAAAAACTTTATTTATTAATATGAAAATCTGAGTTATTTAATTTTAAGTTCTACAATAATTTTTGTAATCTTTAATATTATTTTAAGTGAAAATAAATTATAAGATTCACCAATTAAAATATGGGTAATTTACATAAATCCCACAACTATAGGATCTTACTCCCTCTCCCATTACTTTCAAAATTACATAATATACCACTCAGATACATCACTACAGGATCAGATACATCGCTATAGGAATCCACACCACTTAGATACATTACTACATGTATCCAGACACATAATTTTATCTTGGATACATCGCATAAGACATGTATTCATTGTCCGAATTCATGACTGAATACATGGTTTAGTCTCAGATACATTGCATCCGCATGTATATGAGACAACATGTATCGCATGTATCTGAGAGATTACCGCCGATTTTTGATAAAATATGGTATATTAGGTATTTAAAATAAAGTAATGGGAGAATTAATAAATATGGTAAGAATGTTTGGCTCTTTATGTAATTTTTCCTTAAAATATTTGGGGCCTTTATATTTTGTGGGCCTAAATTAAAATACTTGATTTGAGTAATGAAAAGACATGGACTATATATATTAGAAAAGACTTTCACGAAAGAAGTTTTTATATGACACAAGCTACATCACCCAAACACTACAAGGTTAATCGAAGCTTCCAAGAGATTGCCCAAAGTTAAACCCAAATCTATAAGTGGTAAATGATGGATGAAAAAATAGGTTGAGCAGTACATTAATATCATCTCGTGGAATTTTATTGCGAGAAATCATTCATGGAAAAAACACTCATTTGAATCTTGCTTGAATATGTCTCTGGAGGCACTCTGAGATCACACCTCTTAAACAATAATATTGAAAGATTGTCAATGAATTCTTATTCCGTAATTCAATTAGCATTAGATGTTGCAAGAGGGTTAAGTTACTTTCACTCTAAGAAAATTATTTTAAGATATATACGTAAAGATTACGAATTTAGTTGTCAACGCGGAAGAAAGAGTGAAAATAATAGACTTTAGAGTTTTTCGAGTTGAGGCTTGATGTCCTATTGCATGACTGTCGAAACTGGCACCGTGGGTTACATGGCTTATGAGGTTCTTATTGGTCTATCATATGATCATAAATGTAATGAGTATAATTTCAAAATTTATTTGTGGGAGATATACTGTTGTTTATTTTCGTATAGAGGACAAATTCCTCATGCATGTTCATCTATGTACAAGAGTCGAAGACCTGAAATACCAAACACTTGTCCAAGTGCTCTGACCAATATAATGAAACAATGTTGGGATGCGAATAAAAAGAAGTCAGAGATGCAGGAGGTGGTGCTCATGTTGGAAGTCATAGACACATCTGAAGTTGCACAAAAGAAATCTCACAATTGTTTTTGTTTGACAAGACGATAAGGATTATAATGTAGCTTTGGCCATTGAAGCTTGAATATGTTTAGGACCATTTTTTTTCCTTTTTATAATTCTAAGTGGCGTCACCTTTTTATTAATTAACAGAAATATACTTCATTCGTTTTAAAATACTTGTCACAATTTCCTTTTTGAGAGTCAAATGATATGAATATTGACTAACATTTTAATATGTATTTTTTCATCAAATTGATATGAGAAAAATTACAATTTATAGTAATTTTTGTATAGTTTTTGAATATCTAAATCTTAATTTTAAAATATCGAATTAATCTAATCTAATTTAGCTTTAAAAATTAGTTCAATTAACTCTCGAAAAGAGAAACGTGGCAACTATTTTAAAACGGAGGGATTACAAAACAAGGCAAGGGGACTAGACCAGAAGACCTCTGCCATCAACCCTGCACATGCATTAAATTAAATATGCATATCCAATATAGTCTGATTTAACCAGTTCTATTCAAGGTAAAATCAAATCATATCATATATGAAACATAAATTACCTAATTCATCATAGGTAAAAGAATCAATTGAATTTAGGAAGTATCCTAAAAGAATTAACAAATAGGTAGCAAATTAAATTTCCTATTTCTGAAAAGGAAAGTATTGGAAGGGACTTAAAAAAAGCATCGCAAAACAGGAGATGCAATTGGTGCCGTCGGCCATAACTTAAAATCAACATTATCATCACGAGGTGTTAAGTTTAAGTCCAAACAAAATATCCTCTTGTTGCTATTTGACTTTGTCAACACCGGTATCATCGTCGATGTTTTATTAATTTCATCACGATGACGCCTCATGTGGCCGCCTAAGGCTTGACCCAATGAAAACTCCACACCACAAATAGAGCATTTATGCATCTTGTTCTTTTTGGCTTCCACAAGAAACTCTCCGAGTAATCTTGGCCGTTTATTATGACTTGCACGGTGTCCACCGAGGGCTTGAAAAGAAGGGAACCGTTTATTGCAAGTCTTGCATTCAAAATCATTAATATGATGATGATCTGTTGATGATGAAGAAGTAGTGTTGTTGTTGTTGAAACGAGACAAAAGCATTAAGGCGCAATTAGCCATGGCCTCTGCTTCGATTTGCATATAGTCTTCTCTGCTTCTTTTCATGGCTTTCATATTATTGATGCAATAAAGAATATTGAAGATTTACAAAATTAGAACTTTGAGAGAAATGTTTGAAGTTAGAAGTTGAAGAATATGATACACCTGGGGTTGGTTTTGTTTCACATATATATAGGTTCCAAACAAGCTTTGCGTGTGTCTGAAAAAAGTGACCATATTAATTATAATATAATTTAAAAAATATTGTTTGACTTTCTTTATTTTGGTGGTAAGTGAGTCAAAGAAATACAGTTGGTTATTTGAAGTCAGCAGTAGGATGTTGCTGACGCGTTTGAGGTCATTTAGTGCGTGCAGATAAAAACAAAAATAATTACTCTTTCTGTCTCAAATTATCTGTCACATTTTATTTTTACTAGTTTAGTGTATGTGCGTTGCACGTGTGTATCACAATAATATAAAAAATTGCATACAAAAAGACAATAGAGTATATAATATTGCAATTGAGGCCGGTGAAGCTCTTCACCACTCACGTATTTAAATCATTATCTAATATGATTAGTGTACGCGTGTTGCATTATGTATTACGTTAATCAATAAAAATATATGTGAAACAAACATATCTTTGAAAAATAAAAATCAACATTAAAATAAATATAAATTTTAATATCTTTACAAAAATAAAATAATACAATAATTGAGATATCAGAACAATACAATTAAATCTAATCCTCACAAAAAAAATTTAAAACCCGACAAAACATTCATTTACCACCGGTGTTAAGCAACAACAAAAATAATCTAGTAACAGAGTAAAACCTACAAAAAAATAATGCAATAATCGAGATATCAAAACAATACAATTACAACTAAACTAACCTTCACGAAAAATCCTCAAAACCAGACTAAATATTCATCTACAACCTGTATTAAGTAACAAAAAATAATAATCTAGTAACCGAATAAAAATTACAATAAAATAATACGATAATCGAGATATCAGAACAATACAATTAAACCTAACCTTTATGAAAAATCCTCATAACCCGATCAAGCACATCTACCACCTGTATTAAGCAGAAAAACAACATCTGGTAACAAAATAAAAACTACAACAAAATAATACGATAATTAAGATATCAAAACAATACGGTTAAACCTAATCTCTACACAAAAATTCCTCAAAGTCTGACCAAACATTCATCTATCACCTATATTAAGTAGAGAAAATAACAGTAAGAAGAACAACAACATTATAAGGTCCTTCACACTTTATATATATATATATATATAATTTTTTCTCCTAGAACAGTTTTTGAAAGAATAGTCGTCATAAACCTAAATAAAATGAGACATTAATAAAAATAATATTAATTGATTAGTTAAAAGAAATTCTAATCCTAAACCTAAACTCCTAAAGTTATGCTTAAATCTAAATACTAATAACATAATCGTATAAATAACAAAGAGACAATTAATATAAATAATATTAATTAATTTATCAAAAGGAATCCTAAACCTAAACTGATGTTTAAAGCTAAAAAACATAGTCGTATAAATATATATTTAATGAATTCTATAAATTTAGACTTCTTGTTATATATTAATAATAATAATTGGAGAAAAATATAATTTTTTCTCCTAGAACAGTTTTTGAAAGAATAGTCGTCATAAACCTAAATAAAATGAGACATTAATAAAAATAATATTAATTGATTAGTTAAAAGAAATTCTAATCCTAAACCTAAACTCCTAAAGTTATGCTTAAATCTAAATACTAATAACATAATCGTATAAATAACAAAGAGACAATTAATATAAATAATATTAATTAATTTATCAAAAGGAATCCTAAACCTAAACTGATGTTTAAAGCTAAAAAACATAGTCGTATAAATATATATTTAATGAATTCTATAAATTTAGACTTCTTGTTATATATTAATAATAATAATTGGAGAAAAATAATAAAAAGACGATTTTGTCTAAAGGAGAGACTTTTAATGAAGGGTAAAAAGTTCAAATCACATTATAAGGTGCTTCACACTTTTAATATAGTACTAGTTTAGTGTACGTGCGTTGCACGTATGTCTCACATCAATCAATAAAATTATACGCCATAAAATATAATTATTAAAAAGTAGCAATTGATGCTAAAATAAATATTGTATTATATTTTTTAATGATACAAATAAATAGTATACTGAAATATGTTATTGTTTTAGTATAGAATTTTAAATTAAAAATTCTAATATTTAAGCATTTAAATCAAATATTAAAGATAATAATTTTAGTTATACACATACGGATAATAAGAAGAAGCAATAGATAGTAACAGAACATAATTTGTAATAAAATAATACGATAATCAAGATATCAAAATAATACGATTAAACATAACCTTCACGAAAAATCCTCAAAGTCTGACCAAACATTCATCTATCACCTGTATTAAACCAAAAATAAAAAAATAAAAAATAACAGCTAGTAACAAAACATAAACTACAATTGACGTACATATGCTCAATATAAAAAAAATAATTTTAAAAGTTATTGGAAAAATAATTTCTCCTAAATAAGACTTCATCGGAGAACTACGTTGAGGATGTTATTGTATTGTTGTATTTAAGAATGATTTTAATTTATAGAAGTCCAATATCTTTTCGTCCAAAAAAAATTTTACTTAAATATGGAATATTTTTATTTTTTCTTCCATAAATTATTATTTCTAAATATTAGTACTAATAAGTTTTCCATTTTTCTCTTATTAAATAACCGAAAAAGGGACCAATCGTGGGTAACAATGTGACAACTAAACTATTTTTTTTCTTCATTTTTTCGTGTGATTTGGCTATTATTACTTGTTTTTTATTTTGCTTTTTTTGTCATGATATTTTTATTTTATTAAAAATAATTAAATAATAAATTTTAAAAATTAAACTTAAATGTTAGGACTTTTAATATAGTTCAAATAAGGAATGATTTAAGAAGTAGAATTCTAGTCACTTTTAAAGTATTAAATATTAGAAATTCTTACCTTTTATAAATAAGTAAATATTTAATATTTATAACTTGAATTAATTTCAAAGTCCTAAATATTATGATAATAATTAAATGATAATTATTTGAGAAAAATAGTAAAAAGACGATTTTGTCTAAAGGAGAGACTTTTAATGAAGGGCAAAAAGTTCAAATCACATTATAAGGTGCTTCACACTTTTAATATAACTAGTTTAGTGTACGCGCTTTGCGCGTGAGCAAAACGTGTATCATATTTAACAACAAACACTATAAAATAGAACTTTTATATTTTTTTCTTACCATATAAAAGAAAAAAATCGGTCAAGTTAATTGATATAACATTAACCCAATTCAAATAATCTTGTATAATTTTCACACGTCAAATATGTAGAGTACCATCAGAAAGTTCTACGGGTTGTAAACACCTTAACAACATAAATAGTATCAATATGAATGATAAATAAAAGTAAAAAAAAATATACCTTCAAATCTACTCGTAATCAACACGAAGTCTCAATAACATGCTCCACATGAATCTTCCTTTATCAAGATTATGACATATTTAACAATGTAAAATTCAACAAAATTATAAAATGGAGTATGAAATAATTATTAGAAATAACAAAAGAAAAAGAACATATTAATCTTACTTTACGTGATGGAGTTATTAGACTTACTCCTACAAAAAATTCGTACAACACCAACCAAGGAGAAGGTTTTTTAATTACTCTTCGGACAAACAAAACCCTCCAAAAACCCCCTCCCTTGTTAACCCTAATTTTTTATTATAAAATTGTTAGTATTTAATATTTATAAGTATTTATAGGAGCCAACCTTTCCCAAAATTCAGCCGACTTACACCTAATAAAACTCCTTCTCTATTTATGACTTTACACGTTTTAAAACTTTTTCCCATTTGTTTTTTATATTTATTATAGTTAATATTTAATATTATAAAAATAATAATATAATAATTATAGGGAAAAAGGTAAAAAGACGATTTTG
Source organism: Jaltomata sinuosa (assembly GCA_003996215.1). Lineage (NCBI taxonomy): Eukaryota > Viridiplantae > Streptophyta > Magnoliopsida > Solanales > Solanaceae > Jaltomata > Jaltomata sinuosa. The sequence goes on along the minus strand of QJPP01003883.1, from coordinate 56,746 downwards.
TTTAGAGGAAAGATTTTTAATGAAGGGCAAAAAGTTCAAATCACATTATAAGGTGCTTCACACTTTTAATATAGTATAGACTAGTCTTAATGTATGTGCGTTGCACATGTTAATAAATTAAAAAAATTATATAAAATAAATAAATTATGTGAAAATAACAATTAACATTAATATAATTTTTTCTTTAAAAATATTCCAGATATTTAAAAATTATGTTATTTATATAAACGTGCATACTACTACAAAAAATAGGGTAAAAAATATGATATATATATATTCCAAAAATTAAGAAAAGGCCGTCGACTTTTTTTTTTGGAACTTTAGGGATTTTGCGAGAACTTTTAAGAGTATACATATTATTAATATTTTAATATATATTAGTGTTTATGTGTAATTATAATTTATTTGAGAAAAATGGTGAAAAGACAACTTTGTCTAAAGCAAACCCTTTTAATGAAGGGTAAAAAGTTCAAATCACATTATAAGGTGCTTCACAGATTTAATATAGTACTAGTTTAGTGTACGCGCTTTGCGCGTGAGCAAAACGTGTATCATATTTAACATCAAACACTAAAAATAAACTTTTATATTTTTTTCTTACCATATAAAAAAAAAATCGGTCAAGTTAATTGATATAACATTAACCCAATTCAAATAATCTTGTATAATTTTCACACGTCAAACATGTATAGTACCATCAGAAAATTCTACGGGTTGTAAACACCTTAACAACATAAATAGTATCAATATGAATGATAAATAAAAGTCAAAAAAAATATACCTTCAAATCTACTCGTAATCAACACGAAGTCTCAATAACATGCTCCACATGATTATGACATATTTAACAATGTAAAATTCAACAAAATTATAAAATGGAGTATGAAATAATTATTAGAAATAACAAAAGAAAAAGAACATATTAATCTTACTTTATGTGATGGAGTTATTAGACTTACTCCTACAAAAAATTCGTACAACACCAACCAAGGAGAAGGTTTTTAATTACTCTTCGGACAAACAAAACCCTCCAAAACCCCCCTCCCTTGTTAACCCTAATTTTTTATTATAAAATTGTTAGTATTTAATATTTATAAGTATTTATAGGAGCCAACCTTTCCCAAAATTCAGCCGACTTACACCTAATAAAACTCCTTCTCTATTTATGACTTTACACGTTTTAAAACTTTTTCCCATTTGTTTTTTGTATTTATTATAGTTAATATTTAATATTATAAAAATAATAATATAATAATTATAGGGAAAAAGGTAAAAAGACGATTTTGTTTAGAGGAAAGATTTTTAATGAAGGGCAAAAAGTTCAAATCACATTATAAGGTGCTTCACACTTTTAATATAGTATAGACTAGTCTTAATGTATGTGCGTTGCACATGTTAATAAATTAAAAAAATTATATAAAATAAATAAATTATGTGAAAATAACAATTAACATTAATATAATTTTTTCTTTACAAATATTCCAGATATTTAAAAATTATGTTATTTATATAAACGTGCATACTACTACAAAAAGTAGGGTAAAAAATATGATATATATATGCCAAAAATTAAGAAAAGGCCGTCGACTTTTTTTTTGGAACTTTAGGGATTTTGCGGGAACTTTTAAGAGTATAAATATTATTAATATTTTAATATATATTAGTGTTTATGTGTAATTATAATTTATTTGAGAAAAATGGTGAAAAGACAACTTTGTCTAAAGTAAACCCTTTTAATGAAGGGTAAAAAGTTCAAATCACATTATAAGGTGCTTCACACTTTTAATATAGTATAGATATAGATAGATAGATATAGATAGATATAGATAGATATACATGTCTTGAAAAGATATTAATTAGATTTTTTTTTATTATCTTACTTTTATTTATATATTAAAGTATGATCTATACTTTTTGAATATTTACCCTATTTATGTGTTATTATTTCATAATTGAAGTATTTATAATTTTTAAGAACAGTTATAACTAGAAATAAAAAGAGAAAAAAATAATTTTATTTTAAAATTTTAAAATAATTAATAATCAAAATAACTATTTTTTAAAATAATCAAAATAACTATTTTTAGAAATCACGACAATAATTTGAAACAGAACGAATACTTAAAAAGCGATGTGTGAATATATTAATGATGGCCTACTTCCATGTGCTTTCATATGTTTGGGTTCGTTGAGGTTTCTAGAACACTTCCCAGAGCTTTCATGAGGTTCACACTAAAATAATAAATAATTAAAAAATGTTTTAGGCTTAAAAGGAAAAGCACATCGTTTTTTCTTCTCATAATTAATTATTTAATCCATTTAATTTATGTAATAATATTTGATTAAATAAATATCTTTTTGAATTTGTAATTTAAAATAAGCCACAATTTTTTTGTGACTATAAGTCATTTTATTAAGGGGTCATTTGGTTGAAGTACTAAATAGATTATCCTAACATAAAATTTGAAATTAAATTTATAATGTATTTGATTGAGAATATTATCTAAAATTAAGATAAATTTTATATCACAATCATAGGATTATATTTTTCATATAGAGGATGTAAAAGAGAATTATGACAGATAATTTGAAATAGACAAAGTTTAATTTTTAGTTAGCAATTGGAATACTTAGAATATTCTTTGGCATATTATATGTTTTTTTTTCCTGATGTGGCATGCTAATAGCGCATTAGGCACCGTTATTGGGTATATAATCAAAGTTCATGTGGAACAAATAAAAAATGATACAAAGCTCATCTAATCACTTGCTAGGAAGTCAATGAAAACGCAATTTTGATTTTTAACTTCTTTCTGGATTGTGTATTTACACTGTATTTTCTAGACTTTTTTTTAAATCTATTCTTGAAGTTGACACTTTTGGAATTAATTCTGTTTTTTGTTATTTTGTGTAACGCAGAAAATGCAGGTACATTATAAAGGAGATGAACATATTCGTTTCAAATGTAAAATTATGTAATATGTGGTGGGTTCTTTAGTTTCATTAATTTTCATTACTCATCTTTGCAGCAACTTTGGCTATCTCCTGTATAAGCAATGTCTTTGGTGAACATATATATAATATGTACTAAATAAAAAGGAAAATATCTTTTTCCTTTCTTCTTCTTAAGTTATTTTGTGAGAAATTGTTTTGGGCAGCCTACAAATTTTCATTTACAAGTGCACATGTTTGGAGGCAACTGTGAAATTTGAGGAGCGATCGGTTATAACGATTTGCATCCTCGTCCCAGTTATTATTTGGGCCAGGGTTGCACGCCTGTAAAATATTATTGAAAATGGAGTGGCACGTCTGCCCAGTGCATGGACTTCGCGAGTCTCCCATGGGTCTCAACTAGCTATACAAAACATCGGTGTGTACGTAACATATGCATTACATTCATTCATTCATTAATTCCCTCTTTATTCGGGTTGAATTGTATTGATATTAGTTTGAAAAGTGTGAAACGATGATTTGATACCGTTGACTACTCTAGGATTGTACTTATATTGTGAGTTGTATATGCGTACATAGATTGTTATGGTGATTGTTTACCTGTTAGTTTAGGTGTGGCCTTCCAGTTTGCAGGTTCGTGTAGATTGTAGTAACTAGTAGAGCATAGATGATTCTCGTCATCACTTTGAATTTGGGTCGATTGATGATGATGTTGAGTACACGTGTTTTAGTACTCACGCTTGTTTCTTCTGCACTTTTGTACAGGTTCTGAGTCTAGAGTTGTGGGTCGCTGATCGTCCTTCTTCGTGCATATACCCGATTTTCGAGATTCGAGGTAGCTACTGACTGACCTGTGGCTTCACCGAAGTTTCTCTATCTTTGTCTTTATGCTTATTTTGCATTTTGGAACACATTTGAACTCCTTATTGTATTCCTTATACTTTAAAGGCTTATACCTCATGACTACCAAATCTTGGGGTGAATGTTGTTTTCATATTCTCCTTTATCATTCAGTTGAGATTCAGTCTTATTATTATTTCTTTCGCTTATTTATCTTATCCTATTGTGAGTGTGATGAGTTGGCTTACCTATCGCGAGGGATATGACAAGTGCCATCATGACTGAGTTTTGAGTCATGACATTCATAGATAAAAGTGATACTTGTCATGTGATGTATGTGATTCTCCCTATTTCCATCCCTGTATCTCAATGTATTACTTTAGTCTTGATTATGAGATTAGGAATATGATGCTTGTCAAGGTTTATTAGCTTTCTTCAATGACTGTTCAACTCTTTGAAAGAGTGAAATTCTAGTCTGCATGGGGTTTCAAAAGCTAGGTTAGCTATATAGTCTGCTAGCTTATTCCCTTCTTTATATACATGCTGGATATAAACTTTACAGAGCTGTAATATATACTTTCTTTGTTTATTTTTACTTGTCACATTTTGCTTTACGAAAGTCAATTTGACTAAATTTTAAAGCTAAATTGAAGTATATTAATTTGATATTTTAAATTTTAAATTTAGATGATCGAAAAGTATACGAAAAGTGCTAGAAGTTGCAATCTTTCTCATATTAATATGATAAAAAAATACATCTTAAAATATTGATCAAAGTTCATGCAGTTTGACCTTGAGAAACGGTGATAAGTAAAAGTGGACGAAAGGAGTACCAAATATCCTCCACTATTACAAAGTCAGCAAGTGTTTCCTTTATAGCAATAGTCTCAGCCTCAATGTTTGTCCCTTTGTTTTAAGCTGGCTATTTCAAACTTCAAAAATTCCTAGTTTTTCTAAAAGAAAAAAAGATCACTGGTCATTTTATATTTAACTAGGTCTAAAACTCCGTGCTAGTGCGGGCCCAATATATGTTACTTTCTCTGTTCTAATTTATGTTGGAGAGTCAATCAAATTTTTTATAGGGATTTTTACATAAATGAAGTGTTTTAGATTAATTATTACCCTTTTTTTTTTTTTTTTATTACAATCTATAACATATGTTAGCATTTAATAGCTAAAATCACCCTATTGCTCCTTTCTTCTCCAACAACCAGAGCTCCAGCCCACTGCTTCATCACAATCAGCTTCTAAATCTTCTTTCGCTTCTCTTCCTAATGCGGAATTCGGCGCTACTCTGACGAAATCGCGAATCGGCAAAAACTCCGACGAATCAAACCCACAATTCTTTTCAGATCTGAGACGAGGTGAAGTGAATTGATTTCTCGTTCACTAGAGTTGAATTTTCTGGTGGGATATATAGAGACAAATGAGCAATATGATTGGGGGTCTGATTGATTTCGTGGTGGTAATGAGAGATTTGTATTTCTTACAGATTATTATGACATTTGATGGTGTTGAATATTCATGTGCATTTGAATGTGCTTTTCCATTCTAAAGTCTTTAGCACTCATATGTGAAATGAATACTTAGTTAGGTGGTCAAAAAACTCTTCTGGTTGAAGTAATTAGTAAAAAATGATTGTTGGTTGGTCGAAATTCGCCGAAAAAGGGGAAGGGAGAAATGGGTTGGAGAAGAGGGTGGTGGTGGTGTGGTTGTTGTGGTGTTGCTCGTTTCGCCGGAGTGGTGATCAGTTCGTGTGGCTGATTTGATTGCTCCAACGATTAGCTTCGCCAGAAATGGAGTTGAAAATGGATGGATGAGAGGGGCGTGATGGTGGATGGTGGTCGGAGAACGGAAAAAAGGGGGTTGTTTGGTGGTGCTCTGGATGGAGTTTGCATTTAACCGGAGATGATGCTTCTCGAGTAGTGGGTGGACTGCGTGGTGATGGTGGTGGTTTAGTTTTGGGTTGGAGCTACCGGTATTCCGACGGTAGTATGGTGGTGGTGATTCATTGAAGAAGAAGAGGTGAAGCTTTTAAAAGTTGAATTAAAGTTGTATTACAACTGTATTAAATATAAACATAATTGTAATACAATTCGAATTCAATATAATACATTGTTATGAATTCAATAGTTTTTATCCTAGAACATATATAATACATTTTTAACAACGTAAACTAATTGAAGTAGTACAAAATATTTAAAATTCACATATAATACTTATAATACCTTTGTATTAAAATTGTTTTAGTTATGTATTCACCACGTGGATTAAAACATGCCTATAATATGTATAATATATTGAACTCAAAATGTATTACAATGTTGTTTATTTTTTTCTCTTATTAATGATGCTAAAAATGTATTATATCTGAATTTCAAACATTCAAATACTATTTAAATTAACTTATGTGTTAATATATTAAAATTATGTTAGAAATGTATTATATATGTATTTAGCTTATTCTGCTATTTTTAGTTAAAAAAATGAGTCTATAATTTATAAGAGTAAAAGCTATACTATAATCTGTAATAAATCTTCCATAATACATTATCTATGTAAAAAGGCCTTTTTTATACGATTTTAAATATTTTAAGTTGTTAATTATTGTGATTTATAGTATTTTTTTACATAATTTTCAAATAATATATGTTATTCTCCCTACCCCAATTTATGTGGCACCGATAGAATGTGGAGAGTCAACCAAATTTTTTATATGTCTTTTAAATATTCTAAATTGTTAATTATTGTGATTTATAATAATTTTTACGTCATTTCTAAATAATATACCCCCTATCTCAGTTTATGTGGCACTGATAGAATTTTAAGAGCCAATCAATTTTTTTATGACCTTCAAATATATAAAACTGTTAAATATTATAATTTATAATATTTTTTACGTCATTTTCAAATAATATATATTACTTCATCTAACCCAATTTATGCGGCACTCATATTGAGCTCCTTTGCTGCCTATGTTATTGGCATGTAAAAATACTTTGAAATTGCATCTCGAGACAACATTCTTGAACTATTAATCTCCTCTCTTTGATTCTCTATTTTTTTCGTTATAATAATTTCCTCATTAGCTATTATCTCTTCTTGATTAATGTTATGTTGTAATTGGCCGGCTCCCACTTCCAATTAATCCTAATTCTTTGCTAATACAATCCCTCCGTCTTAATTTATGTGGTACTGATAGAATTTCAAGAGTGAATCAATTTTTTTATATGTCTATTAAAAATTTTAAATTGTTAATTCATGTGATTTTTAAATAATATATGCTATTCCTTTGTTCCAATTTATGCGGCACTAATAAAATTTAGAGAGTCAACCACATATTTTATATGTCTTTAAATATTTAGAGTTAATTATGGTGATTTATAATACTTTTTATGTAATTTTCAAATAATATATACTACTCTCATTGTCCCAATGTACATGACAACGATAGAATTTAAAGAGTCAATTAAATTTTTTATATATTTTAAATTATTAATTATTGTGATTTATAAATTTTTTACGTAATTTTTAAATATATAATAGATTAAAAAATAATTAGACAAACCAATGAAAAATAACCCAGTTATTATAGTAATATGTCACGGTAAAATTCAAAAAGGGAATCCACGTGTTCGCACTACTCGACACGTGGAAGTCTCTAGGTACAACAATATTCTTATGTGTACATGTGGAAGGCACGGGAGAAGCACACATGTATGCTACTTTTTTGTCTCAATATATGTGGCACAAATGGAATTTAGAGAGCCAATTAAATTTTTTGTATAATTTTTAAATGTTAAGGTGTGATTTATACTATTTTTTTTACATAATTTTCAGATAATATATGTTACTCTCTTTGTCCCAATTTATGTTGTACTGATAGAATTTGAAGACTCGACCAAATTTATTATATGTAATTTTTAGATATTTCCAATTGTTAATTATTGTAATTTATATTACTTCCTACATATTTTTCAAGTAATATATGTTACTTTCTCTGCTCCAATTTATGTGGCATTGACAGAATTCGGAGAGTCAACTAAGTTTTTTATGTCCTGTAAATATTTAAAGTTGTTAATTATTGTGATTTATAATTTTTTAACGTTATTTTTAAATAATATGTGTTACTTCGTCTGTCCCAATTAATGTGGCACTAATAGAATTTTAAGTACTTTATTATTGTAATTTATAATATTTTTTACGTAATTTTTAAATATATAACCAATTAAAAAAAAAGATAAACTAATTAAAATGAAAAAAATATGCAAAACTGACAGAAATACCTTTACTATATAGAAGAATGACGGGAAGCACACACGTCGACGAAGAAGTGTGTGCGCTTACCCATACTTCTATATAGTAGTAATGCAGGTAAAAAAATTATTATAATAATATAAATGTATTTTATAACAATTTTCTAAAAATATATACAAAAATATACATTAGTATGTATAAAATATGTATATTATATATACACACACATTAATATATAAATTATATATATTTAACGGCTATTATTTTAATGGACGGGTAAAAGTCCCCTTTTAATCACCTTCAAGTTATAATTAATTCTGATTTTTTTATTTTAATCTTTACTGCTACATACTTTATTGTTTAATTATGAAGAGAAACCAATAAGAATAATTAAACAAATTAAAGGGAAAATATTTACTACATGGTATCGTAAAATTCTGGATACGACTTTAGGGTAGTCCAAATCCCAAAAACATTATGACATTAATTAGATAAAGGAAGGCTACTAATCCTTTAATTTCCAATTACACAAACCATGTCAAGATAGGATTAGGACTCTAAGCTAGTAATTAATTTCCTAAGCTAGCTAAGTTAAATCCCAATTGGTTGGAGAATTCCATATCCTATTCAAGTAATACTAATTAACACCATTATATATACTATTACATACAGTAACAGACACATATCTCTAATTGATGAAAGCAAATTGAGTCAGTATGGCGATAGCGAATTTATTACAAAGATTTGGTAGTCTCACTATGTGTCATTATATGGAGAAGTCCGGATGCAAGGATTGTCAACGACTGTTCTATTCACAACTACATCAACATCTATCTTCTTTACAACAACCTCAACATCAATCATATTCATATGCGCCTTTGAAGAATTTTCCAAACTTTTTATCTTTTCTTCAAGTTGATAATTCCTTCTTTTCTCCCTGGAATTCGAACTCAAACCCTAATTCTAATTATTCTGAGACGAGTGCAAGTGATAACGCAAAACAGTACATGAGTTTTGAAGATGGTGGTTCTTTTTTTGAAAATTTTGATGGCTTCCTTCAACATCAATCCTATTCATATGCACCTTTAAAGAATTCTCCAAACTTGTTATCTTTTCTTCAAGTCGATAATTCCTTATTTTCTCCCTGGAATTCAAACCCAAACCCTAATTAAAATAAATCTGAGACGAGTGCACCTTTGAAGAATTCTCCAAACTTTCTATCTTTCCTTCAAGTCGATAATTCCTTCTTTTCTCCCTGGAATTCGAACCCAAACCATAATTATAACAATTCTGAGACGAGTGCAAGTGATAACGCGAAGCAGTACATGAGTTTTGAAGATGGTGGTTCTTTTTTTGAAAATTTCGATGGCTTCCTTCAACATCAATCCTATTCATATGCACCTTTAAAGAATTCTCCAAACTTGTTATCTTTCCTTCAAGTCGATAATTCCTTCTTTTCTCCCTGGAATTCGAATGCAAACCCTAATTATAATAATTCTGAGACGAGTGCACCTTTGAATTTTTTTCCAAACTTTTTATCTTTTCTTCAAATTGATAATTCCTTCTTTTCTCCTTGGAATTCGAACCCAAACCTTAATTCTAGTTATTCTGAGACGAGTGCAAGTGATAACGCAAAGCAGTACATAAGTTTTGAAGATGATGGTTCCTTCTTTGATATTTTTGAGGGTTTCCTTCAAATATAAGGCAGCCCGGTGCACTAAACTCCCACTATATATGAGGTCTGGAGAAAGGCCGGATCACAATGCCGTCTATTGTGCACAACCTTCAAATATATTAAAGAGAAATATAGTAGTTCACTTTTTTCACATGTTATAATAGTGCAAAATATTAGTAATTGTTATGCCGTGTTAGAGAAATCTCTTTTAGTTTGTTTAATTTTATGCTCTTTTTCCTAGTATAGCTTATTGTAATCAGCTTATACAGTTGGGTTAATAGTAGTCGAAAGTAAATTAGATTTGCATTGATCTTTCCATCTTTAATCGCGTGTCCCTTTAGGGACGTACGGTAAAATCGGAACGATATAAAAAAGATTAGCATAAACTTGCGCAGGGATATATGACATACACAAATCAAAGAATTGTTTTTTTTTTTTAAAAAAAAAAGGAAATTACTTAATTCATCATAGCCAAAAGAATATATCAACAGAATTTAGGAAATATATACAAGAAAAAAGAAGAAGTATATTCAAAAAGAATTAACAAATCTCAGTACAAAAATTTCCTAATCCTAAAAGGGAAGCGATAAAAAAGGACTTAAATAAAGATTCGCAAAACAGGAGATGCAATCGGTGCCGTCGGCCATAACTTGAAATCAACGTTATCATCGTGAGGGGTTAAATTTAAGTCCAAGCAAAATATTCTCTTGCTGCTATTTGATTTCTTCAACACTGGTATCATCATCGAAGTTTTATTAATTTCATCACGGTGACGCCTCATGTGGCCGCCTAAAGCTTGACCCAATGAAAACTCCACACCACAAATAGAGCATTTATGCATCTTATTCTTTTTGTTGGTTTCTCCGAGCAATCTTGGCCGTTTATTATGACTTGCACGATGTCCGCCGAGGGCTTGGAAAGAAGGGAAGCGTTTATTGCAAGTCTTGCATTCAAAATCATGCATGTGATGATCTGGTAATGAAGAAGTGTTATTGTTGTTGTTGAAACGAGACAAAAGCATTAAGGCGCAGTTGGCCATGGCCTGTGCTTCCACTAACACATGGTCTTCTCTGCTTCTTTTTAAGGAAATCATATTATTGATGTACTAAAGAATGAAGACACAAAGATGTTTTTGAACAATTTGAAGAAATGTGAGAACTTTGAAGTGAAGAATATGATATAATTGGGTTTTTTGCTTCACATATATATAGGTTCAGACAGACAAGCTTGACATGTTTCTGAAAAAAAACGTGTATCACAGTTAACAATTAATGTTGTTTGACTTTAGCTACTTAAGTTTTTTTTTGGTTAATTAGCTACTTAAGTGAGTCAAAGAAATACTACATTTTTTCCCCTAGTGAGGGTTAGGCAGCTGAAGCAGGTACCAGGCAGTTGACATCCCTGCTTCAGCAGCCCCTACCTTGAGAAATTTTTTACTCTTGTATTATAAATCATAATTAATAACTTATAATATTCTTATATGAATTTTATTGATCTAAAAAAATATTGTATGCATATTTAAAAATTTATCGACTAAATAAATAAAATTTCTCAATTATAAATGATAAAATTAGACATATTTTAAATTTTTTGAATATCAATATTAAATTTATGCATAACACAGACAACAGCTTCTAGTACATTTTACAAGTGGAAAAGGATAGAGACGGAATCAATTGATTTTAAGTCATGTAGGGCATTGCTGACGCGTTAGTCAAGTGGAATATTTCAGGTCATTTGATGCGAGCGGAAAAGTTTATATGTTGGTTTCTTTTAGGTTTCTACAACACTTCCAAGTAGGGGTGGGTGATCGGGCTATTCAGATTGGATATGAAAATTTCAATTTGAATATTTAATTTTTGTATTGAAGAAATTAAAAGCTAAATCTAATTTAAATAAATTTGGATCGGATTGAATTTTTACTTAAGTTTGATTTTGGATTATATGGTTTGAATATTTTGAATTCTGAATTTTGATCTTTGAGCCTTTAAGTCATGTCATAATAATTAACAGTTTTAATTTATATAATAATTTGCTTCTTTGAATTTATATAACTTTCTACGGTTAACAAAGATTGATGTCACTCTACCACTCATGCTATGTAATTTCATATTTGACTTAATATACTATAATGGGTAGAATCATAGGGTATTGATCTTTTGGACCTTTGGAAATTGGACCTATTATTGAGTACCTACTATAGGGTTAGGGCTGAATACAAAACATACAAATTTTGGATTTTCGAATATCCAAATATCCTTAGTAATAAATCTAATATCCAATCTAAAATCCATAAATTTTAAAAATAAAATACAAAGTCCAATCTATAATCACATATATATATATATATAGGTTCAGGTACAGACAAGCTTGGAAAAAACGTGTATCACAATTAACAATTAATTTTGTTTGACTTTAGCTTAAGTGAGTCAAAGAAATACTACATAGTACTCCCTTGTCCCATATTAGTTGATCATTATACTAAAAATAATTGTCCGATATTAGTTGACCACCTTACTAAATAAAGAAAGCATTAATTAAATATTTACCATATTACCCTTACAATTAATTCTTTTTGAAAGTGTTTACATTTGTTTGTAAAGTTTCAAATTAAAGAATAAATTAATAAAACAATCTTCTTATTTATGATTTCTTAATATTTTGATGCGAGCGGAAAAATGTTCTGTTGGCTTCTTTGAGGTTTCTACAACACTTCCAAGTAGGGGTGAGTGTTCGTGCTATTCAGATTGGATATGAAAATTTCAGTTTGAATATTTGATTTTTATATTGAAAAAATTAAAAGTTAAATCTAATTTAAATAAATTTGGATTGGATTGAATTTTTATTTAAGTTTGATTTTGGATTATATGATTTGAATATTTTGAAGTTTCGATTTTGATCTTTAAGCCTTTAAGACATGTCATAATAATTAACAGTCTCAATTTATATAATAATTTACTTCTTAGAATATAGTACTTTCTACGATTAACAAGGATTAATGTCACTCTACCACCCATGCTATGTAATTTCATATTTGACTTAATATATTATAATGGATAGGATCATAGGGTATTGATCTTTTGGACCTTTGAAAATTAGACCTATTATTGAGTACATACTAACAGGATAGGACTGAATATAAGACATACAAATTTTGGATTTTCAAATATCTGAAAATTCATAGTTTTAAATCTAATATCCAATCTAAAATTCATAAATTTTAAAAATAAAATTCAAAGTCTATCTATAATCCATAATTCAAACCAAATAGTCAAAAGGTTCGAGTTTTGCTAACCCAAACTATTCCCACCCTTGCTACCAAGACCTTTCATCTATATTTAGTTGTCATGTTTTACTTTTCGAGAGTTAGTTTAACTAATTTTTGAAATTTAATTAAATTAAATTAACTTAATATTTTATAATTAAATTTAAAATATTCAAAAGCTATATAAAAAGGAAAAAAAAAATCCATATATACTATATTAGATATAATATTATAACTTATACCAATAGATTCTAGTTTTCAATACCTACCATAAGTTTTCTAACAACACCCACCAACTTATAAAATCCGGGGAAAAAAGAAAAACGAAAAAAAAAAAACATAATCAGGTGCAACAAAATCCCTAAAAAAATGGTTGAGCGATATCAATCAACCCAAAAATATCTCCTATATCTTAAAATCAGCATATTTTCTCTCTCCTACATCTCTTATATTTACTTATTTTTATTATCACTTTAGTTGATATCAACTTTTATACTTAATTAGATTTAAAAATTATCAAATTATCACGCCATAGATATCAAATTGTATATCGATTTCATACATTGGAAGTTGAGAATATGAAAAATCATTTTGTGTATGCAATGAATATACAATCTGGTGGTATAATGCTTCATGTACATATTAGTTTTATACCAAATATATATATCGAGACATTATGAAAATGAATTACATTTTATGTATGTAATTGGTATACAAACTATTTTCAATGTATATATACTATAGTCATTAAATTAATCAATGGATATTAGCATAGAGTGTCTTAGATAATACCACACAAAAATTCATTATATATTTAAAATTATTCATTTTGATGTAATTTATTATAACTTCTATAATGAATTTTAGAAGAGAGAAGAAAAATATTTATGAATTGCAGAGTAAAAAGATTAGTTTAGTTGAATAATGATAATTGTAAATCCCTAAATTTAAGCCTACTAAATCAATTAGAAAATAAAATTTGGATAAATATAGAAATGAGACTAAGAGAGAAGAAAGATTTTGTTTTGTAATTATCTTCCTTAATTACAATGAGTTATTTAGTGGGTTTCATTTTGGATTTATTCCTTAATTAAGTAGCAATTAAAAAAATTATAATTAAATATAATAAAAAAATAATAATTAATTTTTAGATTCTAGTATCACTTATAATTAAATTGATATTTTAATAATTAAAAAGAAAATGATATATATAATGTAATAAAAAGTTTTAAACGATAATTTTCTTTTTAAAGGGGAGGAAGTATGAGGTTGACGAAATAAAGGGCTGCGGAAAACGCACAGGTATCCTCGTGAAAAGGACAAATTGTGTGCTTTGTCAACTAAGTGCACTTTCTTGGTGATGAAAGCAGTGACTTGGTACACACAAGTTGGAACCAAAAAACCAATTTTTTTTTTTTTGGTTAAATTTTGTCTTCATTGATTTTTATGTGCAAAAAGTTATATTATTGAGTTTGATATATCAAAAAGAATTAAGTGATGACGTTGTTATCACGAGTAAATTGAGAAACACTCAGGAGATTGGTTGTAATTTGAGGAACAATTAAAACATTTTTTAAGTGAAAAGACCGAGAAGGAGAGTAATAATAGAAGAACCAATGTGAGTTATAGGGAGTTTAGAACCATTACCAACCGCAAGTGAGTCATCCCAAGAATAGTCTGAGGTGATGGAGAGATTACCAACTTCCGCAGTGATATAATTTGTAGCGCCTGAGTCAAGACACCAAGAGGGGTCTAAGATAGCCGATGAGGAGGCAGCAACATTGGCTTGTGGGCGAGGTGTATTAGTAGGAGGGTACTGGTTGTTGAACCGATTATAGCAATTTTTTGCCACATGACCAAGTTTCTCATAGATCTGGCAAATGGGACGATTCGATGTCCGTCTATTGTCATTGCGTTTGAGATAGCGTGGTTGGGATTGATTTGCTGTTGAACTGGAGTTGTAAGAAGGCCGAGACTGAAATCCTTGACGATTGGCAATATTAGCCGAGATAGTGACATGGGCAGATTCATCAGCAAGTTTTTGTTCTTCTTGTAGGAGAAGACCAAGAAGTTCCTCGCAAGTGACAGGAGGAAAGCAGTCCATATAAGATATAACTCACCAATTCAGAATTGGCTACAGGTTGAAGAGCCATAGGAAGATTGTTGGCAATTGTACGTTTGCGTTGGACGTACTCCATGATGGAAAGACTACCCTTGGTCATTGTTTGTAGTTGGAGACGCAAAGTAATCACCCGAGCAAGGGATTGAGTTTGAAAAATATGATGAAGGCTAGTCGAGACTGGATAATGTGTCCAAGGATAGAAGGATCAATAGTTGTTTTGATCCAAAGGAGGATAACTCTGTCATGGGATTTCCAAGTTTCATATTCCGGATTAGGAACATGAGTTTGATTTGTGGAAGAGCTATCGGTTGAAGGCGACACAACCGTGGGTGTGGGAACTTTGGTAGAGTCAAGATGTTTCTCCCAGTTAAACACCTCAAGAGCAGATCTGATTGTGGTTTCCCATAGTAGATAATTATCTTGGTTAAGTGTGAAATTAAGAGAAGGTAAGGAAACTCTGTTGTTTGATCCTCCTGATAGTGCCACAAGTAGATTGTTGGCTGAAGAGGACTGATATCCAGAGGTTGTTTGAGAAGCCATACGGACGCAGAAAAAAAAAAGGAGCGGGAAAGGAAGAAGGAGCAGGAATCGCACACTGCACTGATACCAAGTTAAAGACGGAGACTTTGATAATGACTCTCGTTACATTGAGAGTATTTTCCATTCACGTATATATAGTATTTACATCAGGTTTGAAATACATGAGATTAAATCTCCTAAATACTAGTTAGTAGCTAACTGATATATACAAAGGATAATTCAAAATATAGTGATAAGACTACAATTGTTTATCCTTAATATTGATATACCAAAAAGAATTAACAAATCTCAGTACAAAAATTTCCTAATCCTAAAATGGAAGCAATGAAAAGGGACTTAAATAAATATTCGCAAAACAGGAGATGCAATCGGTGCCGTCGGCCATAACTTGAAATCAAGATTATCATCACGAGGGGTTAAATTTAAGTCCAAGCAAAAAATCCTCTTGCTGCTATTTGACTTCTTCAAAATCGGAATCATTGTCTTTTCAGCTGACGTTTTATTAATTTCATCACGGTGACGCCTCATGTGGCCACCTAAGGCTTGACCCAATGAAAACTCCACACCACAAATAGAGCATTTATGCATCTTATTCTTTTTGTTGGTTTGAACAAGAAACTCTCCGAGTAATCTTGGCCGTTTATTATGACTTGCACGGTGTCCACCGAGAGCTTGGAAAGAAGAAAATCGTTTATTGCAAGTCTTGCATTCAAAATCATTAATGTGATGATGATCTGATGATGAAGAAGTGTTGTTGTTGAAACGAGACAAAAGCATTAAGGCGCAGTTAGCCATGGCCTCTGCTTCCACTAGCACATTATCTTCTCCGCTTCTTTTTAAGGCACTCATATTATTGATGTAATCAAGAATGAAGACACAAAGATGTTTTTGTGTACTAAGTTTGATCAGATATGTGAGAAGGTAGAAGTAAGAGATTTGATACACTTAGGTATATTGTTGCTTCACATATATATAAGGTTTTCAGCTAAGCTTGTGTCTGACTTTTTGCGTGTGTGTGAACAACATGACAGTTGTGAGTATTTAATTTAAGAATGTTGTTTACTTTTCCTTGTTGGTTAAGTCAGTCAAAGAAAATGTGTATTTCAAAAGATGGTCATTTGATGTGAGCGGAAAGAGACAATAAAAGTAAAATAATGTTGGCTTCATTGATGCTTCTAGAACTCTTCCAACACCATTCATTAGGTTGACAATTAACATTTTCTAGACTTGACAGGAAAGGCCACCGTTTTTTCCTTCTCATTTAGGGGTGAACAAAATTGAACCGCAAGTCAAATCAAATCATAAAAAAAATCTGACTAGTGGTTTGGTTTGACTTGGTTTGGTGTTGGAAAAAAACCCGACTATACTTGATTTGGTTTGATTTTAACTAAAAAAAGTCAAACCGAACCGAACCAACCCGATATTACATATATATACTATTTTTAAAAATATTTTATACATAAAAATATTTATTGTGATGTAATTTATAAATATTTCTTAATTTTTTTTATAGTTTTATCTTTTAACATATATTATTTCAAGTTTAAAGTTGGAATTTTAAATGGTCCAATAAGTTTTTATAACCCATAGATATTAGTAGGGGTGTATATGGACCGGGTTGGTTCAGATTTTTTAAATACCAAGCCAAATCATTAGTGTCGGATTTTTAAATTTATAAACCAAACCAAATCAATAAAAGTCGGGTTTTTCAACCTCGGGTTTTTTCGGGTTTTTTCGGTTTCCTCGGATTTTTTGGGTTTTTTTCCGGTAAAGTCTTTATACAAACATATAATTAACTTGTGCTTCAAATATTTCTTTAGTCCGAGCAAAATATAATTATCTAAGGTATTTTTTTAAAAAATAACACAAAATATATTCACTTTATTTGGAATTTATGAAGTGAGTGATGACAATAAAATATTCAACCAAAAAAATAATAAAATCCACATAGAATAAATATTACATATGAATAAGTCATAATAAAAATAAATAATCATAATCTAAAAGTATTAAGTCATGCTAAAATAAGTCTAATAAGTATTAACTACATGACTAAATATTAAACAGAAAAATAAATTAGTTTATGTAATTATGTAAAATTAAAGAATAAATATCTAACATAATTGTCATTCCTAGTGTTGGATTGAATAATTTTTTGTTAACATTCGTATTGATTTGAGCTTTATTTAAGTTACAAATAGCTATAGGTTGTAAAAAGACTTATTGGACCATTTAAAATTCTAAGTTTAAACTTGAAATAATATATTGAAAGATAAAAACTATGAAAAAGTTGAAGAAATGTTTATAAATTACATCACAATAAATATTTTTATGTATAAAATATTTTTAAAAATAATATACATGTAATATCGGGTTGGTTCGGTTCGATTTGACTTTTTTTAGTTAAAACAAACCAAATCAATTATAGTCGGGCTTTTTTTTTTCAATACCAAACCAAGTCAAACCAAACCATTAGTCAGATTTTTTTTACGGGTTGGTTCGGTTTACGGTTTGGTTCGATTTGCGGTTCGGTTTTGTACACTCCTAGATATTAGTAACTCAAATAAAGCTCAAATCAATACTAATGCTAACAATAACTTATTCAATTCAACACTAGGAATGACAATCATGTTAGATATCTATTCTTTAATTTTGCATAAATATCTAAACTAATTTTATTTTTTTGTTTAATATTTAGTCATGTAGTTAATACTTATTAGACTTATTTTAGTATGATTTGATACTTTTAAATTATAATTATTTTTATAATGGCTTATTAATATGCAATATTTATTCTATGCGATTTCATTATTTTTTTGGTTATATTTTATTAATGTCATCACTCATTTATATATTGTGTTATTTTTAAGAAATACCTTAGATAGTTGTATCTTGCTAGGACTAAAGAAATATTTAAAGCACAAGTTGATTATATGTTTATGAAGACTTTACCAAAAAAAAACCGAAATAATCCGAAAAATCCAAAGAAACCGAAATAACCCGAAAAAATCCGAGGTTGGAAAATCCGACTTTTATTGGTTTGGTTTGGTTTATAAATTTAATAACCCGACACTAATGATTTGGTTTGATTTTTAAACCCGGTCCATGTGCACCCCTACTCATAATTAATTATTCAACTTTTAAAAATTTATATGATGAGATTTGATTAGAATAAAGTTAAAGAGAAAAAAATATGAAACATATAATTTAAAATAAATCATAAAGTCTTTGTGTAATTATAAGTTATTTTATTAATTATAAAATATAAATTTTAAAATTAAATTATTTATGAATATAAAATTATATTTTTTTAAAAATAAATAAAAATAAAAATATCAGCACATAAATTGAGACGACGAAAGAACTACTAGCTAGTAGGTATACCATTGCCTCATTTATTTGCACTCAGGGATCACTTGGTTACATTTCGTAATTCGGTGGTCAAGACTGAAATAGACATTTTGCTCCTTATGAAGGGTGATAGAAGTCTTTGTAAAGATTGTTAGGTTATCCCGAGTGAGAATCTCTCGATCCAACATAAGCTCTTGGTGATCGACTTAGAGATCAAGAAAAGGAGAGGAAGAAGAGGGTGGTGGATGACCGACCAAGTATTAAATGGGGTAGTTTGACTATGGCCAGTGCACTAGAGATAGGGAGAAGTTGCGGAGTATGAGGGCTTAGGAGAGTAATGGAGATGCATACAATATGTGGGATATGACTGTCAGTCGCATCAGGGAGATAACTAGAGAAGTGTTGGGTGACTCGAGGTCGATCTGGCAAGCATCGAAGGAACTGCTGGTGGAATAGAGAGTAAAGGAAAAGGTGGAGGTAAAGAAGAGGGCTTACGCGAAAATGGTAGAGAGTAAGGATGAGGAGGAGAAGAGAAAGAATAAGGAGGAGTATAACATAGCTAGTAAGGAGGCTAAGTTAGCGATTACGACGACTAAAACAACAGTGTTTGAAAGCTTATACGCAGAATTAGAAGATAAATGTGGGGATAAAAAGTTATACATGCTAGCCAAGGCTAAAGAAACGAAGGCCGGGACCTTCACCAAGTGAAGTGTCAAAGGATGAGGATGACAAAGTGCTGGTGGAAGAGGTACTCATTAGAAGGAGATGATAGTCTTACTTAGCCTCCCTAAACTCTTGAACAAAGAGGGGAACCAAGGCATTATGCTAGGGGATTTAGAGCACTCAGAGAGGCATCACGATTATAGTTATTGTAGGCATAAAAAGGTTGAGGAGGTTAAGGGTGTTATTTGTAGGATGCATAGAGGTAGAGCGACTGGGCCAAACGCGAGATTTTGGTGGATTTTCGGAAGAGCACAGATGGGGCAAGTATGGAGTGGCTGATGACCAAGTCATTTAATATCATTTTCAGGACGGCGAAGATGTATGAGCTTGGAGATGGAGTACGATAATTTCATTGTACACAAATAAGGGTGACATTCAGAATTGCAACAATTATAAAGATTAAGTTGCTAAGCTACACTATGAAGGTTTGGGAGAGGGTGGTGAAATTAAGATTCAGGAAGATTGTAACTATTTTTCGAGAATCAATTCCAATTTATGCCAGGACGCTCGACTATAGAAGTCATTTATCTTGTAAGGTGACTAGTGGAGCAGTATATGGAGAGAAAGAAGGACTTCACATGGTGTTCATCGATCTAGAAAAGACTTACGATAAAGTTTTCAAGGAGTTTCTATGGAGGTGCTTAGAGGATAGAGGTGTACTTGTGGCGTACACTAAGACATGTACAATAGAGCCAAGACTCGAGTAAGAACAGTAGGAGGAGACTCAAAGCACTTTCTCGTGTTGATGGAGCTGCACCACAGATTGATCCTTAGCCCATTTTTATTTGTCTTGGTGATGGATGTGTTGACGGAGTAAATTTAAAGTGAGGTTTCATAGTGTATGTCATTAATGAATGACATAGTTTTGATGGATGGAACTCGTAAAGGAGTTAATGCTAAGTTAGAGGTATGGAGACAGAACCTGGAGTCTAAAGGATTTAGGCCGAGCAGGACCAATACTGAGTATTTAGAGTGCAAATTTAGTGAGGCGACACATGACACTGACACGGAAGTGAGGCTTGATACACATGTCATCTAAAAGAGAGGTAATTTCAAGTATATTGAGTCTATTCTCTAAGAAAATGGTGAAATAGACGAGGATATCACTCACCGTATTGGTGCAGGATGGATGAAATGAAGTTCACATTTGGAGTCTTGTGTGATAAGAAGCTGCCTCCTAAACTTACAGGTAAGCTCTACAGAGTGGTAGTTAGACCAACTATATTTTATGGGGTGGAGTGTTGGCTAGTCAAGAACTCTGACATCCAAAAGATGAGGTGGCAAAGATGATGATGCTATGATAGATGTGTGGGTATACTAGGACAGATAGGATTAGAAATGAGAATATCAAAGACATGGTGAGAGTGACTTAGGTGGAAGACAAGATGCGAGAAGCGATTTGAGATGTTTCGGACATGTGAAGAGGAGATGCACGGATGCTCCAGTGCGGAGGTGTGAGAGATTAGCTATGGATAGTTTAAGGAGAGGTAGAGGTCGATCCAAAAATATTACGGGGAGGTAATTAGATAGGACATGACGCGATTACAGCTTACCTTGGATATGACCCTAGATAGGAATGTGTGGAGGATGTGGATTTTGGGTAGATGGTTAATGGGTAGGAGTGCATTCATGCTAGTAGCTAGTAGGCGTGCTTTGTCTTATTGTCCGTACTAGTAGAGCTACGCTTGTAGTTTCTTATTTTTTGAATTTTGTTGATGTCTGTTGTTTCGAGTAGATCGATTGTAGTGGGTTGTTAGTGGCATTGTTTGAAATGGTTTTACTGAGTCTCTGGGTGGTTTTAATTTTTGTTTCTCCAATTGGTAGTCGTTTATTTAATGAAAATTTGTTATTCAAAGTATTCTTAACTATGACTTAATTTCGTTAGGCAAATCTTTTTAGAGAATATTTTTTCTTGGGCATAAATTCAGTACTGTCTAATTCACAAGGCAAATCTTTACCCTTAGTATTAAAAGAAAAAAATTGCTAAACATAGGTTATGTCCTATAAGACATAGATTCAGTTTTAGAATATTAAATTTTGAAAAGATCACACTCATGAACTAATATCTTATAGGGCATAACCAGTGCCTAGAGATAATTTATTTAGTTCCTAATTTATCCTTTAACTCTTTTAATACAGTTCATATTTATGTGTTTTATTTATCAATACCAAAATTAATAATGGAGGATTTTTTTTTTTGACACTTTACAATATTTATACTTTAAAAAAGAATTAATTTAAGGATAAAAAGAAAAAAATTAAATTAATTTTATTTTAATTTTGTAAATTGATAAATATTGTACTTCCTCAGTTTCAATTTGTTTGACCTACTTTCCTTTTTAGTCTGTTTAAAAAAGAATGACCCTTTCCTTTTTTAGCAACACTTTAATTTTAACTTTCACATTGTATGACCACGAGATTAAATGATATATTGATATATTTGACATATCTTTAATTTAAGATCACAAGATTCAAAAATCTTTTTTATTTTCTTAAATTTCGTGTTAAGTCAAAATAACCCAACAAATTGAAATGGAGGAAGTAATAACTACATCAGAGTTTGAATAATTTCATGGCTTCAAACTTATATATTTTCTTGAAGTTGATAACTATAGCTCGTTCTTGATGAAATTTCTTATCTGTACTATATGTACTGTTGTAAGAAAATTACTTTTAGAATAAGGGACGAATTGACAATAATTTCTGATACAACATATATGTAAAAGAATCAACGAACTAATTAAGGATTATATATATACAACAAAAATGAATACAAAATGTCCAAAATGAACTAATTAAATAAAGATTCGCAAAACAGGAGATGAAATCGGTGCGGTTGGCCATAACTTGAAATCAACATTTTCTTGGATTAAGTTTAAGTCCAAGCAAAATATTCTCTTGCTGCTATTTGACTTCTTCAACACCGGTATCATCTTCGACGTTTTTTTAATTTCATCACGGTGACGTCTCATGTGACCGCCTAAAGCTTGACCCAATGAAAACTCCATACCACAAATAGAACACTTATGCATCTTATTCTTTTTGTTGGTTTGAACAAGAAACTCTCCGAGTAATCTTGGTCGTTTATGATGACTTGCACGGTGGCCACCGAGAGCCTGGAAAGAAGGAAATCGTTTATTGCAAGTCTTGCATTCAAAATCATTGTGATGATGATCTGTTGATAAAAGCATTAAGGCGCAGTTAGCCATGGCCTCTGCTTCCACTTGGCTATCCTCTTCTCTGCTTCTTTTCAGGGTAGTCATATATGTAATCAAGAATGAAGAAGACACAAAGATGTTTTGAATATTTTGTAGATATGTGAGAAGGTGGAAGTAAGAGATATATACACTTGGGTTGTTGTTGCTTCACATATATATAAGGTTTTAGCTAAAAAAGCTTGTGCTTGACATTTTTTTATTTTGTGTATTTTGAAAAAAAAAAAGAGAAAAAGAAAAGAGAGTTAGAGTACTAAATTAAGAATGTTTGTTGAATTTTCCTTCTTGGTTAAGTCAGTCAAAGAGAATGTGTATTCTAAAAGTGGATAAAGGAAGTGGTCGAAAATAGAGACGCGGGCGGAAGAAACAAGAAATAATGTTGGCTTCTTTGAGGCTTCTAGAATACTTCCAACTGCCTTCATATGTATGGTTGATAAAATAAAGTGTTGTAAAAAAACACACGTGCATACGTAGCCTAGTGAAAAGGACAAAATGTGTTTTTTTTTAATACTCACTTTTATTTGTCATATTTGAACTTGACACACCCATTAAGAAATAACAATTGACATGATTATTTTACTGCACTATCTCTATTAGTTGATGTTTAGTATTGAGTCTTGAAAAGTGATTTGAGAATTAAGTAATTAATACTAAGAGTAAAATAATAATAAAAGTTATTATCTTTTTTTGATATATTAAAAGTGATAAATAAAAATATATTTTAAAAATAATTGACAAGAAAAAGTGAACGAAGGAGTATTAATTTTATGTTTAGTAGTTTCCTGGTTGGTGAAAAAATAATGTTGGCTTCTTTGAGGCTTCTAGAACACTTCCACTTGCCTTCATAAATGTGGTTGACGAAATAAAGTGTGGTAGAAAACACACGTGCATACGTAGCCTCATGAAAAGGACAAAATGTATTTTTTTAAATACACTTTTCCTTCACTTTTACTTGTTATATTTAAATTTGACACGCTTATTAAAAAATAATAATTGACATGATTATTTTATCATACTTTTCTTATTAATTAATGTTAGCCTTGAAAATAATTTAAGGATTAAGTAATTAATGCTCAGAGTAAAATATGAAAAAAAAATTTATCTTTTTTTTATATGTTAAAAGTGATAAGTGAAAATGAAAATTTACGGGTATTAATTTTATGTTTAGTAGTTTCCTGATTGGTAATGGTGATGAGAGTACACAAGTTGGAAGCAAAAAAATGAAAAGTTAACAACCTAACTTGGTTTAGTCGAGGGCGAATTTATAGCCTAAATAATGGGCAAGTGAATTCGTAGTTTCTCAGTAAAATTAAGTATATATATATATTTAAAAATATATAAATAATATTATAATCTGTTGACATTTATATAATAAAAAGGCTAAATGATGTACTTAATTGAATACTGAATTATTTACACAGAGAACCAAGAATCAATTCTTGCTTGATATTATTTTCCTACGTATTTTTTTTAGTGATATATCCATATTCTAAAATTCTAAATTCGTCTTTTGATATAATGCTGCTAGCATTACTTACGCAAATCGTTTTGGTGTCAAGATTCTTAAAGAAAAATGACACTATATACAACTTACAAAAATTATGATGGAGTCATATTTTGCTAGGCGGTTGAACCGGTTGAACCGTGGACGTATATATATGATGCTACGAATTATTTTTGTTTTTTTTGTTTTTTTTAAAATTATTTTGGATATCGATTAATCCGGATTCAAATCTTCTAAAGTCCCTAATTAAGACTAGTAGAAAAATCCTATTCATCTTATAACAACACTTGATAGTATATATCTAAATTTGTCCTTGGACTATACGATTTAGAGTAAATTTGCCAACAACAATAACATACTCAGTGTTATCTCATAAGTGAGGTTTGAAGAGGTGGTGTCTCCTCTTCACATGCTCGAACCACCTCAATCTCGCTTCCCTCATCTTGTCTACCACAAAAAGTCACTCCCACATTGTCACGAGTATCATCGTTTCTGATCATATCTCTTCTAGTATATTCTAACGTATCCATCTCAACATCCTCCTTTCTGCTACTCTCATCTTCTGATAAATGTGTGATTTCTTTGACTGATCGACGTTCCGCCCCATACAACTTGATCTTGGTGAAATTTCTTATTTATTGTTCTGTTCTCTTTCTCCAAATATTGCTAATTGTAGTTGTATGTACTGTAAGAAAATCTCTTCTAGAATATTTGATGAATAAATATTTTCTGATTGAATCATACTTTTACAAGGTTCAAATCGAACATATGATTTGACAATATACCAAAACTCTACTAGGTGGTATATATATAGACAGATTCCACATATGTAAAAGAATCAACGAACTAATTAATAAGGATTATATACAAGAAAACTGAATGCAAAGTGTCCAAAATGAATTAATTAAATAAAGATTCGCAAAACAGGAGATGAAATCGGTGCCGTCGGCCATAACTTCAAATCAACATCATCATCATCAGGGATTATGTTCAAGTCCAAGCAAAAAATCCTCTTGCTGCTATTTGACTTCTTCAAAATCGGAATCATCGTCTTTTGATCAACTGACATTTTATTAATTTCATCACGATGACGCCTCATGTGGCCTCCTAATGCTTGACCCAATGTAAACTCCATACCACAAATAGAGCATTTATGCATCTTGTTCTTTTTGGTTTGAACAAGAAACTCTCCGAGTAATCTTGGCCGTTTATTATGACTTGTACGGTGTCCTCCCAGAGCTTGGAAAGACGAGAATCGTTTATGGCAGGTCTTGCATTCAAAACTGTTCAAATTGTCTCGATCTGATGAAGAAGTGTTATTGTTTAACCGAGACAAAAGCATTAAGGCACAGTTGGCCATGGCTTCTGCTTCCACTTGCCCATCATCATTTCTGCTCCTTTTCATGGCACTCATCTTATTGATGTAATTAATCAAGAATGAAAATATATCAAGTTTTTAAAATTTGGAAAGAAATGAGAGAATTTAGAAGTTGGATATGATACTTTTGTTGGTGTTGCTTCACATATATATAGACAAAAATGTTGTAGCTGGATTAAGAGTATACAAAGTTTGTTGTTTTGTTTTCCTTGTTGGTCAAGTTAGTCACAGATTTAATTAATGGGTCGTTTCAAAGTATGCTGATTCGCCGCGTTTCAGTCAGATGTAAGTGGAAATATTCTTCAGGTAATTTCGTACAAGTTTCCAACACATAAGCGCTTACGAACTCCTTCCTACCTAATAATGGGAAAAATACATTTATGCCCATAAAAGCAAACTATTTACATCTACATACCCCTTATATAAATATCTCTTAAAAATTATAAAAAATGTCCCCTTCTCTTTTTATTTTTATTTTTCTACTTCTTCTCATTTTTTCTTCTTTATTTATTTATTTTTTCTTTTTATGCTTCTTTGTTCATTTAATTTTTTCTTAAATTATTTTTGTTTATTTTCTTTTTACACCATTAATACTCAATTTTTATTGTGTATACTCCTTTTCTTCTACTTTTTCTCTTTTCTTTTCTTTTCTTTTTCTTCGTTTATTTCTTTATTCATTTTTTTCTTTTTTTCATGCCTTTATTTTTTTTCTTATTGATTCCTTTTATTTTTGTGTTCTTTATTTTTTATTTTCTCTTGATTTTTTAATTTCTTTTAGTTCTCATTCCTTTCCTTATTTTTTTTGTCGTTTAATTCTTTTCTTTATTTTTTATTTTTTTTCTCAAACCATAATATTCTTTTATTTTTATTTTCTCTTATTTTTTAATTTCTTTATTTCTTGTTCCTTTCCTTTCCTTTATTTTGTTGTTTATTTTTTTTATATTTTTTCTCAAATCATAATATTCTTTATTTTTCACTACAATCTAATTTAATAATTTTTTTTATCCTTTTTATATCTTTATTTTTTTATTTCTTATTTTTTTCTAATATCATTCGATTCTTTTTTTAAAAAAATTATTTTTTTATTTGCTTCAGTCCATAATGATACCATCACAATATATGTATATACTGTCATGATATCATCCTTCAATAAGATCATATCAGTATATCTAAATATATAGTATCATGAACGACTGCTTCAATCCTTCAATGAGACACTCCTCAATATACCATCACATATTTTTATATATTGGCATGGTATTGTGGATGATTACTTCAGTCCTTCAATAAGATACTTCTCAATCCTTCATGATACAACCATAATATATTCATATACTATGATGGTATCATTAAGGTTTGTGTCAGGCCGTAATGATACCATCACAATATATCTATATACTTTCGTAGTATCATTGATATCTGCTTCAGTTCTTAGTGAGACCTCTATGATACCATCACAGTATATTTATATATTGTGATGGTATCATGGAGGATTGCTTCAGTCCTTCAATGAGACACTCCTCAATATACCACCACAGTATATCTATATACTTATATGGTATCATACTTCAATGAGACACTCCTCAACCCTCTATGAAACCGTTGCGATATATTTATATATTGAAATGGTATCATGGATGACTGTTTTAGTCCTTCAATGAGACACTACTCAGTATACTATCACAGTATATTTATATACTGACATGGTATCGTGAAGGACTATTTCAGTCCTTCAATGAAAAACTCCTCAATCCTCCATGATACCATGACAATATATGGATATATTGTCATGGTATCATTGATGTCTGCTTCAGTCCTTTAGTGAGACTTCCATGATACCATCACAATATATATATATATATATACTGATATGGTATCATTGAGTTATACTTTAGCTCTTTAATAGATCACAAGTAGGAGTATTCACGGGTCAGTTTGAATCGGTTATTGGTCAAAATCAAAATCAAAATAAAATTAATATAATCAGTTTTCAAATTATTAAAATCAAATCAAACCAAATATAATATATATTTATTGATTTTGTTGTTATCGATTTGAGTTCGATTTAGTTCGGTTATTAATCATACACGAAAAAAAAATCATTCAAAAGGAAAAAAAGACAACAATTTATTCAAAAAGAAAAAATAAATCATGAGATTACCACATAAAATAGTAACATGACGTACATCTAATACAAGATAATAAAATAATAAATAAATTTTGATGAAAACATATATAAGATATTTAAAAATATTCATAAAAAAATATTATATATATATAATTATAAAAAATATATATGTCATTTTATCGGTTCAATTCGGTTATTTCTTCGATTTTTTTAAATAAAATCAAAATCAAAATCAAATTAAATATTATCAATTTTTAAAAATATAAAACCAAATCAAATCAAACCAAATAAAAATTAATTTGATTCAATTTTTATCCAAATCATGAACATCTCTAATCACAAGATTCACAAAATTTCTTTACTTTCTTAAATTCTGTGCCAAGTCAAAACATAATAAACAAATTGAAACAAAGGAGTATATGTTTCGTTTAAAATTTGCAAAACGAAAAAACTATAAATTTTATTGATTTATATTCTAATAAATTAGTGCACTTAATATAATTTCACTTTTTTATTTTTATATTTTATTTTTATTTTTTTAAACAAAATATGTAAAGAGACAATTTAAAAGAAAACAAACAAACAAGTAAAACAAATTAAGAGGAAAAAATAGATAGAAAACTGAAAATAAAAGAAAATAGAAACGAAGGAAAAAGAAAAGAGAAGTCAGCCGCAATAGTTGACTAAAATTGAGAAAAGTGAGGCACAAATTTTAAAAATAAATTGGAAGAAAAATTACGGAAGGGGTGCATTTAGTGTAATTATTTTGATCCGAAAGATTATTTTAGGAATTAATATGGGAGGAGGTATTGGGATGTAAATACTTTAAGTTTTAGGTTTATATTGTATACTTTTCCCTTATTAGATTAATAAGATACGAAAGGCTTGTTTATGAGTTTATCATTCTTTCATCTATACACACACAGAGTAATGATAAGATTCTCCATTTATATTTCATAATAAATTATTTTTTTATTTGATCAAACTAAAGCAATAACTTATATAATTTGTTTAAAATGTTAATTAACATTAAAAGATATACATGTTTTATTGTTTATTCCAACATCTAGGACAGTCCAGTGTACTAAAACTCATATTATGCGCGGATTACAAAAAGTGTCGGACTATAAAAATCTATTATACACAATATTATCCTATATTTTTGTAAGAGGACGTTTTCATGGTTTGAACTTATGACCTTTTAGTCACATACTCCCTCCGTCTCATTTTATTTGCACACTTTTCTTTTACACGCATATTAAGAAATAATAAATAAGAAGCTTGTTTTACTAATTTACCCTTTAAAAAACTTTTTTGGAACTTCACAAACAAATGTGAACACTTTCAAAAAGAATTAATTGCAAGGGTAATATGGAAATTTTTTAATTAATGCTTTCTTTATTTAGTAAAATGGTCAATTAATATGGGACAACTATTTTTAGTATAGTGAGCAACTAATATGGGATAGAGGGAGTAGCAGTAACTTTATCAGTTACAGTGTGACTCCCTTTCTATTCAACTTCAATTCAAATATTAAATTAAAAAAATATGTTATCTATATTTTGTATGTTAGTATTTTAAAAAATATATTAAAATTATAAATATTGTATGTATTAATACAAATTTCATGTGAATCTTTGTTCTTTTATAATATGATAGTAGTTGAAAAGAAAACATTATGATTATTTTAGTTCATGTATTGTGTACAACAAAATCAAGACAATATTTTAGTACTATTCTCAAAAAAAAAAAATATTAAAAATTATTAGCTTAATATAAAATTACAATTTAATGTGATAATCTACACAAATGCCTTTAATTTTTTTAATCAAAATATATACAATCTTCTTTAGTTCATAAGTAAACATAAATAAAATTAATTATTTAGGAAGATAATATATATATATATATATATATATATATATATATATATATATATATATATATATATATATATATAATAAGAGAGGAGAGAGAGAAGAGGGGGGGGGGGGGGGGGGGGAGAATGGTCTCTCACGTGGAGTAAGACTTTTGTGAATTTTGAGAAAGAATTCAATTCTTCTGGAATTTCATTTTGATCATTAATTATACAATTATAATTTTGCCCTTAAATAAAGTAGAATTACTAAAATATCTTTATGGGTCTTGAGAAATAATATAATTGGATTCTTCTAAAATTTCATTTTGATCATTAACTATACAATTATAAGTTTTCCCCTAAACAAAGTTAGAATTACTAAAATGCCCTTGATCGTCCTTCTCATGGCTCTTCTATATAAAAAATAATATATATATATATATATATCAAAAATCTAAATAAATAAAAGAAATCTCATTAAATAGTATTAATATTCAAATCATAATTAAAAGGATAGAAACTCATCAAATAGTAAAAGGATTCACTATATCCAAAATAATTAAATGTAATTTCATTAAATAGAAGTGAATCATTTCTTAATGCCTATATAAGATAAGCGTGGTGCTTCATCTTTTTCATTATCAAAAATATCTTTTGAAGAAATAAAGATGGAATGCTCTTTGTCTTTGTTTAAAGTTATGCTTCTTTTGGTGTTATTTTTCATGGGCAATGCATGTATATCATCTTTGCAACCTTAATTAAAAGTCATTAATTTAATCTCTGAAATAAATTTTTGATAATTAGAGAGTAATTCCTCTTTATTAAATGAGTTTTACGTAGTGTGAATCTGAATTAGTCAAATATATTTATTAATTCTTACTTTTATTTTCTTATTTTATTTATGACAGAGGCAAATATTTGTCAAGAAAAAAGTCACACATTCACTGGACCATGTGTAGATGCACAAAAGTGTACAACTGCCTCTAGAAGTGAGGGTTTTCAGTTTGGAGATTGCACCGTCTCCAAAGAATGCTATTGCATGAAGCCATGTCCTCCCAATTAATTAATCTTCAATAATAAATATTTATTTTTATGAAGCATACCTAATTATCCTTACTTTTGTGGGGGCAGAGAGGTTATTTCTGGTTGACCATCGACTACAATTATGAAATAATATTTGAGAATTTTGATACTATATTCAATCTCTTTTAGCTATTTCTAAGGAATATAATAAACTTTTTGTAACGACCAGGTCCGTCGTTATGTTAATTTTTCTCGATTTTGTAAATTTGAAAAAAAAGATTAAAAATTCATTCGGAGTAAGTAGGGTGATGTCATGGAAAATTTCTGATTTTTGAAAATAATCCAGGTTAACGTCACTCCGCTATAGCGGAATCGCTGTAGCGGAGGGACAAACCACTATAGCGGAACTACGGGAGGCAGTAGCCTGTGACAGAATTTTATTAAAATGGTCTCTTCTCCTAAGTTGAAAAACATACGAGGGTTTCTCCAAAAACCCTCTCATGCTGATCCAAGGCTGGAAAATCTTGAGGAGGAAGGGTCATGGCTGAAGGGACGCAGAACATCGGATTCCAGGATCATCGTTCAGCCGAAAACGCATTAACGGAGCCGGAAATGCACCGTTGCAGCTGCATGGCACCCAGGTAGGCTAGGTTTTCATGAGTTGTTAGACCTGTTTACTTTCTGTACTTGTTGTATAGTGGGAATGGAGAATCCATGTTTTAGGCCTCCAGGCACGGAGTCTGGCGGATTCGAGTTTGGTTATGTTGATTTAGGATGTACGGAATAAATGGTGGGTCTTGTGATTGTGTTATGTGGTTACATTATTTATATTGGTGTGATTAAATGATAGGTAAATGGACTAGTATGTCAAAAAGGTTCGGGGAACCGGGGAAGCGTTTGGGAGCCACGGGAAACGGGAATAGGAAACTCCTAGGTGGGGTTTCAGGAATGTTTATGGCTTGAGACGTAGTGGCGGTCTTGCTAAAGTAAGGAAAAGGAAATTGGGTAGCTGCGTATATGATTAATTTAAAGAGAAATCGCTCGTTACATGTTTTAGAATAAAAAGAGTGAATCAGGTATAGTCTTCAGACGGGATTTGATGGTTCGTTGTTGTACCCGAAAATGGGTAGGTGATGGCTTACGATTTCTGTGAATGTTGTATATTCTTGTACTCATATCTAAGGGTTTTGTATGAATTACATTTCTTAGGGAAGTTGTGTAGAAGGTCTAAGGCACCTGCCTTACAGTCTGTGATTTGAACGGTATTTTGCTTGTTGGTTTACAAGTTGTTTGTTCATGCATTTGACTGTGGATTATTGACATTCGGTTGGCTCGGGTACCACGCATGGTACGGAATACTAACGGTTGCCTCGGGTACCATGCCTGGTACATGTTTATTTTATTGCATACTGCATTGTGATTATTATATTGCATTAATTATTATTGGTTCGTTGAGTGAACTGGGCTGTTGTGGAATTGTGATGTTGATGGGAGGTCTTTGAGTGGTCGGAAATTTCTGTTATATTGTGTTGAGTTGGTCTTGGATTAGACCGGGTTGATCATTGACACTTAGGTGTTGTTTAGAGGGGATCCCGGGGTAGGTCCGGACTATGCAAAGAGGGCGGTTAATTACATATATATATATATTGTCGTCTGGAGCGTGTCATTGGCGGTCGGGAACTACCAGTGGTAAATAAGTTAAGGGTTGGTCTTGGTGTAGACTGGTTAGTCTGTTGAACACTTAGGTGTGGCTAGAGAATCCTTGGAGGGTCCGAGTCATGTGTTGTAAAGAGATTTAGATGTAACTCTAGTGTTGTCAATAAATGTAGCAATGGTTGTTGGGTGGATTTCATGTGGGGGTTAGATTGGGAGAAAGACTGAGAGTCTGGGGTTGTAGTTTCTAGCGGTTGCAAACACATTAGAAGGTTTACTGAGGATCCATAAAGGGGGCCGAATACTGGTAAGTGAAGCCACGGGTATAAGTGATTGAGTTGGGCAGTTAGCTGGGTTAATGTCCGGGTGTTAGTTAGAACAGCTGACTTAGGCAAGGAAAGGGCAGTCCAGGCATGAACATGGAGATTTGTGAAGGCTAAAGTGACTTGGAAAGTCTAAGGGTAGTGTGACTCGGAAGTATGGGGAATGAGGGAGTTGACAGTGGAAACACGTTGGAGGATGGAAATTACCAAATAGTATACTAGATATAATTTCTCACTATGTTAATTACATTCATGTTTTTCCCTGTTTTCTTATATGATGGTAGGAGTGGATTCGGGTCGACCGATGATGCCTACCAGTACGTGTGTTTGTACTGACTCTACTCTTGCTATTCC
The DNA here is from genome assembly GCA_003996215.1 of Jaltomata sinuosa. Classification (NCBI taxonomy): domain Eukaryota; kingdom Viridiplantae; phylum Streptophyta; class Magnoliopsida; order Solanales; family Solanaceae; genus Jaltomata; species Jaltomata sinuosa. The sequence goes on along the minus strand of QJPP01003883.1, from coordinate 23,585 downwards.
TTTGGTATAGTCTGGTTGCAGGGCTGGTGGTGTTTCATAGGTACATGACGATGGTGATCTGCAGCAGCTTCTGTCCTTCGATTCCATGATGAAAGTTGTCTCTTTTACATGCCCTGTATGACCTTGTAGTAGCTCTTGTACCTGTTTAGACTACGTCCTAAGGAGCGCGATTTATATTCAAAACTGTTTGCTATTCCCAAATGTTGTAATAACAAGGTTTTCATAATAAAAGGAAAGACTATTTTTTTACTACTTCCTATTTTCCGTAAGTTACCTGTTGGACAGGGGGTGAGGGTTCGTCTATCTAGGTGGTTAGAGTAGGCGCCCGTACGACCCGGTAGGTTGGGTCGTGACAGATGGTATCAGAGCCTAGGTTACCGATTTCCCAGTACAAGAGCAAAATGCTGAATAGGGTCCTACAGATTGGTGTGTTGACGTCCACATCTAATCTTTGAGGAACTGTAAGGCACTCTAGGAATTGTCACCCTTCTTTCATTCTTTCGTGCGGTTCGTACTTGCTTGTATAGGTTGAATCCAATTGGTATCTCTGGATTCCAATTGGTATCTCAGCAAGCTAAAAGAGGTCTCCGTACTTCAGTTATGATAGGACAAGCAATAGGAATTGGAACTTGGAAGGTTCCAATTGGTATCTGGCCTGAGAGGCTGTGGCAAGCATGGATAATCGGCTAATGGTCATCCGTGGTACAAACGAGGGGTGAAACTTGTGAATTGATTGGTTGTGATTTGATTGTGTTGTGAATTGAACTTGAACTGTTGTGTGTACAACCTTGTATGACTTAATGGGGATGGGTGTAGATATTTGAATGATGTGCATGTAGAGTCTACAGAGAGCTATTGACTAGAAATTTCATGTATTTTAGACTGTGGTAGTATGTTAAAGGTCTAGATCTAAAAGGCGGTACTACGTGTTAAAAGGAGCTTATCATTGGTTAAGATGATAAGGGATTGGGAACTGTGACTGTAGGGAAGCTTTGGTTTCAGGACAGTCGGAAATTTGGTTGGGAACCATGGGACCAAATGAGTCATTAGTGTGTAATAGCGGGAAAATGTTACCGGAAAACAATTAATTATTGTGACTTCCTTGTAAATTTTGATGTGTTTTATGACGTGTTATTCCTGATTCTAATGTGTTCAGTGCCAGAAATGGTCTTGAGGATGGTTTAAGACCATGGCGGGACTTACAAGTTGGGATGGTGGTAACCAGGAAGGGGGTTGAGTGATTTTAGCTGGAATTCGAATTTTCTGTACGGTTACCATCGGGATCGCTATAGCGGTGAAATTTTTTCTATAGCGGGACCGCTATCGCGGAATGACCAACCACTATAGCGGAGGACAGCGAGGCAGTAAGCCTGCCCTATTTTCCCCTGTTTTTGTTCCTTCCCGGGGACAAGATAAAAACAAGTATTAACAACAAAACCACTGTGTAAAACCCAGGAAAAGCAAGTCTATGTATATATATATATGCAGGGAAAGAAAATAGTGTCTAGAACAGGCATCCACGTGCCAAGGTAAAAAGGGAAAAGGGGAAACATTGTCTTAAACAAGCCTCAAACGGGGCAACCCAAACAATAGTAAATCAGTAATAAGAGGGGAGTCCTAGGCCTCATCCTCGCTCAGGAAGGGGAACTCCTGCACGTCCTCGGGCTCGAGGGTGGGGAGCTCCTGACTTGGGGCAGCACAAGAGAACATGACCTTGATGGTCTTTCACATCGGGCAAGCATGCGGTCCCGGGAGCGTCTCTTCCTTTTCTCTTCTTCTAACTCCCTTCTGAGTGCTGCAAGTTCCTGAGCGGATGGGTGAGGGGCTGCGCCTCCGGCGTTGGGATCCTCCATGAACCTCCGGACAGCTGCCAGATTTTCCTCTAGCTGGGCTCTAGAGATCAGGGGCTAGGGCTGGGACTGGGAAGGGGAAGGAGTGTCATCATCCTCATCATCATCATCGTCGGCCCCCTCCACCGGCTGACTGCTCCCTGCCTCATTCACCTTCCTCTTTTTCATGGAGATGTCCTTCACCCGGACAGGGTCAAAGGGATCATCCATGGTCACCTCTGAGTCCGTATGGTCCTGAGGCACACCAGCTCTCCTGCACAGCTCCGAGACCAGCCCAGGTGGATAAGGGCCCTTTCTGTGGTCACCGTAAAAGTTCTTCCATACCGAGATGATCTGCTCCCCCACATTCATGATGATCCCCTGCATGGCACAAACGATCACCAAAGCCTGGGCATAGGTCACGTCAGTCTGGTTTCCCGACGAATGGATCCTCCAGGACACCAAGTTCAGCCACCTCCTAGTCTCGGAGGAGAAGTAGACACTAGTAACGCCCTCGGGGCTGACCCAGTACACCTTGTCCCTGAATATGGGGTCTACCAGAGTATTCCTTAGCCAAGTCATGTCCCATAGCCGAGCCTTAGCCATGTATGCCTCATTGGAGACGTGGGGAACCTCTAACACCTCATTAATGGTCCAGGCATCCACGGGAACGTCCACCCCTCGTAGCCGGATGGTAGGATTTGGATCATTCTAGAGGACCGTAGGGAGGATGGCATAGAACTCCCGCACCCACCCGGTTAGCGCGGGAGGAAGATCCTCTAGCAAGGTATCCCACATGAACTCTCGTACCTGGCGGTGGAAATCAGCTGCTTTTCCATCTACCCCAATCATTCGGCAACCTCTCTCATAGCAGAAGCCAAATTTTTGGTAATCCTTGAACCTCTCCCGACTAGCTTCGTCGAGGAATCGCTCATAGTCATATTCATGCACTTGTTGTTCGGCCATTTGTTTTATCCTGCAAGGATAAGAAGGAGACGGGATTATAAGAGTAATAGAACGCAAAAGGGAGGAAATTTTTTCTAAGTGTTGGCCTGGGAAGGCCACTATTTTGCGGCCTTTCAATATAGCGGATGGTGCATCCACCGTAGCGGAACTGCTACCATGAAGGTATACCGTTATAGCGGGATCGCCATAGAGGAGCCCAACCGCTATAGTGGTCTTCATCGTCCCAGACCTTCAAGGGGTGCATCAATGGCGCCCCTTGGTCCAACACTCCATTTTTATTATCCCAAGTCCAGATCTACCCACCCAAGGTGCCCCATTCCTGTTTTCCATAAAAATTTGGGCATGATAACCCCTATAAGTCGCCCTAATCACTACTTTTGTTCAAGGACAACCCTTCACCTCCCCACCCATTTTTGGCCAACAATAGCATAATCGTTACACCCAGAGCGCCTTGGAGGCATTGTAAACATAAGGGAATTATCCATGCTTCGGAAATCCGACAAAAATCCAACCAAAAGGTTCAAGTTCAAACCCACTTCAATATACTACAAGTTCCTAGTTTTCTAGAACATTCATGTACAAAATATTGCAAGAGAGTAAGGGAAGGAGAGTTTACAATTATTACCTGGAAATTCCGACGTTGAGAGTGGGATGATTGGGAGAGAGAGTAGAGTTTTTGAAAGGAATGTGGGGAGAATGAGGGCAGAAATCTGTTTCTCCCCAATTTCATTTTGTTGCCAACTGCTATAGCGGTCGGCCGTCCGCTATAGCGGTGAAATATCCGCCACAGCAGATGACCAGTCAGTTACTAGCACGGGAAGAGTTCTCCCGGGTCTTTTCAAATTCGTCCATCCCAACATGACACGAGCCCTCAAAATTCTTGGGTGCTCGGAATGGGAACACGTGTAATTGTCCTTGTGAGGCTCGCAAATTCTGCATCGGGATGAGGTAATAATAGATTTTTCCTCGGTACGGTTAGACTCTTAATGGAAAGGTTGGACAACTTGCGTAGGTTCGTTAATTTTGCGGTCACTTGGGATAGTGAGAGTCTCGGGTTAGTTTCTCTCCCTGGTTTTATTTGGGATCGTTCGGGGATGAACGATGGGTAAATTGGTATTTGTTGTAATGATTAGGTCTATCGTTTTATTAATTTTTCCCGATTTCATAAATTTAGGGAAAATGATTAAAAATTCATTCGGGGTAAGTAGGATGACATCATGGAAAATTTCTGATTTTCGAAAATAACCCGGGCTGATATCACTCTGCTATATTGTCCGTTGTAGCGGAGGGACAGACCGCTATAGAGGAAATACGGGAGGCAGTAGCCTGTGATAGAATTTTATTAAAATGGTCTCTTCTCCTAAGTTGAAAAACATACGAGGGTTTCTCCAAAAACCCTCTCATGCTGATCCAAGGCTGGAAAATCTTGAGGAGGAAGGGTCATGGCTGAAGGGACGCAGAACATCGGATTCCAGGATCATCGTTCAGCCGAAAACGCATTAACGGAGCCGAAAATGCACCGTTGCAGCTGCATGGCACCCAGGTAGGCTAGGTTTTCATGAGTAGTTAGACCTGTTTACTTTCCGTACTTGTTGTATAGTGGGAATGGAGAATCCATGTTTTAGGCCTCCAAGCACGGAGTCTGGCGGATTCGAGTTTGGTTATGTTGATTTAGGATGTACGGAATAAATGGTGGGTCTTGTGATTGTGTTATGTGGTTACATTATTTATATTGGTGTGATTAAATGATAGGTAAAGGGACTAGTATGTCAAAAAGGTTCGGGGAACCGGGGAAGCGTTTGGGAGCCACGGGAAACGGGAATAGGAAACTCCTAGGTGGGGTTTCAGGAATGTTTATGGCTTGAGACGTAGTGGCGGTCTTGCTAAAGTAAGGAAAAGGAAATTGGGTAGCTGCGTATATGATTAATTTAAAGAGAAATCGCTCGTTACATGTTTTAGAATAAAAAGAGTGAATCATGTATAGTCTTCAGACGAGATTTGATGGTTCGTTGTTGTACCCAAAAATGGGTAGGTGATGGCTTACGATTTCTGTGAATATTGTATATTCTTGTACTCATATCTAAGGGTTTTGTATGAATTACATTTCTTAGGGAAGTTGTGTAGAAGGTCTAAGGCACCTGCCTTACAGTCTGTGATTTGAACGGTATTTTGCTTGTTGATTTACAAGTTGTTTGTTCATGCATTTGACTGTGGATTGTTGACATTCGGTTGGCTCGGGTACTACACCTGATATGGGTATAATAAATGGTTGGCTCGGGTACCACGCCTGGTAAAGAAATACTAACGGTTGGCTCGGGTACCACGCCTGGTATGGGTTTACTTATTTGCATACTACATTGTGATTATTATATTGCATTAAATATTATTGGTTCCTTGAGTGAACCGGACTGTTGTGGAATTGTGATGTTGATGGGCGGTCCTTGAGTGGCCGGGAATTTTTGTTATATTGTGTTGAGTTGGTCTTGGATTAGACCGGGTTGATCATTGACACTTAGGTGTTGTTTAGAGGAGATCCCGGGGTGGGTCCGAACTATGCAAAGAGGGCAATTAATTACATATATATATTGTCGTCTTGAGCATGTCAATGGCGGTCGGGAACTACCGGTGGTAAATAAGCTAAGTGTTTGTGTTGGTGTAGACCGGGTTAGTCTGTTGAACACTTAGGTGTGGCTAGAAGATCCTTGGAGGGTCCAGGTCATGTGTTGTAAAGAGATTTAGATGTAACTCTAGTGTTGTCAATAAATGTATCAATGGTTGCTGGGTGGATTTCATGTGGGGGTTAGATTGGGAGGAAGACTGAGAGTCTGGGGTTGTAGTTTCTAGCGGTTGCGAACACATTAGAAGGTTTACTGAGGATCCGTGAAGGGGGCCGAATACTGGTAAGTGAAGCCATGAGTATAAGTGGTTGAGTTGAGCAGTTAGCCGGGTTAATTTCCGGGTGTTAGTTAGAACAACTGACTTAGGAAAGGGAAGGGCAGTCCAAGCATGAACATGGAGATTTGTGAAGGCTAAAGTGACTTGGGAAGTCTAAGGGTAGCGTGACTCGGAAGTATGGGGAATGAGGGAGTTGGCAGCGAAAACACGTTGGAGGATGGAAATCAAGCTATGTTAATTACATTCATGTTTTTCTCTGTTTTCTTATATGATGGTAGGAGTGGATTCGGGTCGACCGATGATGCCTACCAGTACGTGTGTTTGTACTGACCCTACTCTTGCTATACCTTTGGTATAGTCTGATTGCAGGGCTGGTGGTGTTTCACAGGTACATGACGATGGTGATCTGCAGCAGCTTCTGTCCTTCGGTTCCATGACGGAAGTTGTATCTCTTTTACATGCCCTGTATGACCTTGTAGTAGCTCTTGTACCTGTTTAGACTAGGTCCTAGGGAAGTCGATTTATATTCAAAACTGTTTGCTATTCCCAAATGTTGTAATAACAAGGTTTTCATAATAAATGGAAAGACTATTTTTTTCACTACATCCTATTTTTCGCAAGTTACCTGTTGGACAGGGGGTGATGGTTCGTCTATCTAGGTGGTTAGAGTAGGCGCCCGCACGGCCCGGTAGGTTGGATCGTGACACTTTTGTACAATGAATTTTTCTTTTATACAAAAAGTTAAAGATTTATTTGTGATATATATATATATGTGTGTGTGTGTGTGTGTGTGTGTGTGTGTGTGTGTGTGTGTGTGTGTGTGTGTGTGATGTCTCTCACGTGAAATAAGGCTTTTGTGGATTTTGAGAAAGAATTGGATTCATCTAAAATTTTATTTTGATCATTAATTATATAATTATAATTTTGCTCTTAAATAAAGTTAAAATTACTAAAATGCCCTTGTGGATCTTGATAAAGAATTAAATTTTTCTAGAATTTCATTTTGATCATTAATTAGACAATTGTAATTTTTTTCCCTAAATAAAGTTAGAATTACTAAAATGTCCTTGATGGTCCTTCTCATGACTCTTCTACATAATAGAAACTAGATATAGGAATCTGTACCACCACAAACTCAATATATGTTATTTTTTATGTATTAAGTTATGTGACACAGATGAAATTTGGAGAGTTAATTATTTTTTTTTGTATAATTTTTAGTATTTTAAATTGTTAATTATTGTGATTTATATCATTTTCAATTGTCTCAATTTATGTGGCACGAATAAAATTTTGAGAGTACCAATTTTTTTATGTCCTTTAATATTTTAAGTTGTTAATTATTGTGATTTATAGAACTTTTTACGTAATTTTTAAATAAATAATAATTAAATAAATAAATAAATTAAAATGGAGAAAGTATTGAATTACAAAAATTCCCTCATCCAGAAGTAGACATGTCGACGGACAACTACCAGAAAAGTAACATATTTTTTCTGCCTTATTTTATGTGGCATCGTTTAATTAAACATAAAGTTCAAGAAAGAAAGAAAAATTTAAAATTTTTTGGCTTAAAAAATTCATAAATATTTATGTGATCATAAATTATTTTATTAAGGATAATTAAGATTTTTTATTAAAATTTGGCTTTAGGCTACTAACTTTATTGAACTTCCTTTATAAAAATAGAAAAATCCTATTTATTTATAAAACTTTCATGATATTTATATAAAATTATGTGTTTTTTTTTGTTGAAAAAACTAATTTAATGACACCAGTGCAATAAAGTAAAAAATTAGTGTAATAAATTAATTCTATTATGTTAAGGAAAGGGGAATCTACTTCTGCGCAATATCATAACCGCCTTTGAATTAATGTAGCATTTTTTAGTTCCTATTGTTGGTTTTTTTTTTAGACAATAGGTAATAATAATTGGAATTATCTACCAAATTTAAGGTATTTAGTCAATTCTTGAAAGTGAACTAACATTTTCTAATTAACAATACCAGAGGAGAATGATTGAGCCATACAAGATTTGAAATTTATATATTTTTATAAAAATCTCAAGTTAATAAAATAATAAAAATGGATTCACATATTTAAGCATTTGTAAATATGTAATAAATTTTATAATAAATATACAGATAGTCAATACAAAAATTATTAAATTCACGTAAATTTATAACCAACCATCTATCCCTGTCCCGTAGCATGATAATTAAGTATTTTTAAAGGAAGTCTTTGTTATATAGTACTCACTCCGTTTATTTTTACTTGTTTACTATACTAAAAATAGATGTATAATAATATTTATCTAATTTATAAAATTAAGAGATAATTTTTCATTGAATTCCTAATTTGCCCTCATTATTAATTATAGTCATTCTTATTACATTTTTTAAGACATTATATTTATTATATTCAAAGGGTGATATGGTAAAATTATCCTTCTATTTATAATTCTTTTAAAAAGTGTGCAAAGTCAATAGTGGACAAATATTATTGAACGGAGGGAGTACCCTCCATTCTTTTTGACTTGACACATCCCACTTCTTGAAAATCAAACAACATGAATTTTGACCAATATTATAAGATGTATTTTATATTAATATGAGAAAAATTATAATTCATAATTTTTTTCATATAGTTGTCGAACATCACCATTTTAGGTTTAAAATATTAAATTATATATCATAACGTAATTTAATTTTAAAAATTAATCAAATTAATTCATAAAAAAAAAGTGACAAATAAAAAAGAACGGAAGAAGCAACTTAATTTTACCCTCAAACGTCTTATGTGGACTTGGACTGAATTGGAAAGAGAAAAAGAAAAAAATAAATAATTAAACTTTTATATATCTGATAATATAAATAAATTTTAATGTATTAAATTACCTTAAAGAAACTGTAACCATATATAATCCAAATAAGGACATAATAGAGTAGACGTGTCTGCTAAGCAATTCACTCGGAGTCGGTTTCCATATAATCCGAGTCCAACTCTGTCTAGGAGAAGGAGTGAACATTATATATAGTTGTTGCTCAATAATTCACACACTATAATTGGGCTCACTCCAATATTTACAATACAACATATATTGCTATTGTACCTATCAGCAGCAAGACGACTATTCTCTTATCGCAATTACTTTATAATTTTTCAAAGTACTAACAAATTAAAGTGATTAAAGTACGTGCACGTGTAGAACAACCATGAACATGACGTTGAAGAAAAACAGAGTAGAAATAGAATCAGTGGAGAAATTCGCGATGACGAATTGTGTCGATATATTGAAGAAGAATGAGTCGCTAGGGCGACATATAGTCTTCAAGTGCAAGACATGCAAAAAACAATTCGATTCGTTTCAAGCACTCGGCGGGCACAGAACAAGTCACAAGAATAAGGAGAATAAACTCACTGCGATGAGTACTAACGGCGACTCATTACCCATTGAGCCTAAAAAACACAAATGCTCCATGTGTGGCGGAGAGTTCGCTACTGGACAAGCTTTAGGCGGACACATGAGAAAACATCGCGATGAATTGAATCAACTCGAGCAAAAGAAGAAGAAAAAATTGAAGGAGAATTCGAAGAGTGGTGAATTTGCAAAAGCTCTTTACGACAAGAATTCAAAAAGTAGCAGAAGAATCTTGTTCTTGGATTTGAATTTAACGCCATATGAGAATGAGTTGATGACATGAATAATTCCTCTTTAGTTTTGGTTGTAACTACTTCTACAATTAGATAGTGTAGAAATCTAGTTAGATTGATACTTAGAGATTTCAGATTTTTTTGTTGTGGCTTGGTCTACATATGTATACAAAGTTGCATAATTTGTTTTTTCCCCCACTGTACCAACTTGTTGTGCAAATATTAATTTATTTGCAAGAATCTATTTGAAAAGTCGTTTTGTAACTCATTCAATTAAAATTTAGTAGTTGTTGACATCTAATTTTGGCTCTCTATATTTAAATTTAATTTCTTCAGATTTTTCTAATCATTAAATAGCGTAAAATACCATTTTTTAAAACATAGTTTTCAATTTTAAAATAATTTATTGATAAGTATTCTTATTTTTATAAATTAGGATTTTATATATGTATGTAGCCACTGTAAGAAAATCTCTTGTAATTTGAATTAATAGGCAAAACTCAACTCGATTTCATATATCCTTATAATTTTTTGTCTTTGTCAACGTAACAAAAATATGAGGAGGTTGATATTTTAGCATATCGGAGGTTGACATTACATTTAGCATACACCACAAAAAGATTAAAAGGTATAGTTCCATGAGATTGTGTAGTATGAAGCAAAATATGTTGCTCTCTATCTTTCACAATGTCAATTGTGCATTCAGAGGACCAGACAAATCATATTTTGTTATTGCAATCGAAAAAACACGATTGATACCCCAAGTATATAGTTTCTCATCACGGGTTCTTGAAGAACAATGAAAGGAAATTTGTACTGTTGTTTGAGCAATTTGAGCCTCTCAGAAGCCCCTTGGGACTTCATTCCCCTGATATTCCATGAGATGGTATTAATCATGGATAACATTAGATGAGGTGTTTGTATATTTGGGATTACAAATTATTTTGAACGTACTCAAGTGTGAGGTTTCATTATGTGAGACGCACCTCAAATATTCGATTGTGCATCCTAAACATGCCTAGCTAACCCTTGATGTTCAAGATTCCTCCTACTGTTTTTATGCAAAATCATGTGTGCAATTGCCTAATTAATGTTGTTGACCCTAACAAATTATAAACAAAAATAATAAAAGTTCAATTTATCTAAAATATACAAAGATTGAGAATAACTCGAATAATGAGTTATAATATTTCACATCATTTAAATACTTTTTCTGAAAAATAGATAGATGAAATTCATATCTTCATGTGTTATTGATCTTCATGTTTTAGTTCTATATACGTTTCCCCAAATTATGATACTTATATTGTTGTTCTATTTTAAAATAATTTTATATTGTATTTATTTACCAAGGAGCAATGTCTTAAATAATAATACAAATAATTTTTTATCAATCATTTACTTTTAGAAAGGTAAATATATAGTTTGGTAATATAGGTTTAAGAAATTCTGATTTTAAATTGCTTAAAAGGTAAGATATTGTAGTTGATTTGTACTATTTCATAATAACTTTACCCTAATTCTTTTAATTTTTCTAGACTTTTAATGTATTTATATATTTTGTCTTATTGTGTTATTTTGTTAATTAATGAATTAAAAATTTAAAGATTCATGAAATTTATGTTCATGTTCTGGGATTTATGCTTTACTCTTAGATAAAATGTTTTGCCTCATGTCCCTTTTTTAAAGAGCAACTTACATAAATGAAAGGACGAATAAATAACTACTACATAGAGATTAGTCGATCTATATTTATATATTATAAAAGCAAAAATATTAAAACGCTACTGAAAGAAGTTAAAATGAGAAACTTGTAGAATTAAATTGGACTTGAAGTATCATATTGTGTGCAATTGATGCATTCACACACTTTTCTATAACTATAATTCTATGAGCATGATATAGGTTAAATCTGAGAGTTGAGTTTGAGTTGTTTGATTCTTCCACCGAAGGGTTAGTGTGGGTGCCAATTGCAGCCTATTTGGGTCATGACACTAAGTTCATTGGTCTTTTTGAGATCTTACAACGCATTAATGAGATAGCTTATGAGTTAGCCTTACCTCCGGGTCTTTTAGGTGTTTACCTCTTCTTCTTTTTTCATGTGTCTATGTTAAAAAAGTATCATTCGTATGGATTTCATGTGGTTCAGTTGGACTCAATATAATTTTAGAATTTGATATTTGAAGAGAGTCTATAACTATTTTGGATAGGCAAATTCAAAATACATAGGATCATTGATCATTGCATTGCACTTATATGATTACTTGCTTCATCTTTTTTCTTAATGTTAGTTTTGATCGAACTGTTGGGTCATTTTTTGAGTGTAGGATTCTTAATATTTTTCAGCGATATAGATATTACTCTTGTTTGATTAATCTATCATGCCTATTGAGTATGCAAGATTTTGTACTCTTACTATTTTTGTTGTATTTTTTCTTATGTAAATCCTGCTACTAGGTATCCATGCGAATATTGATTTGTTTGAGACTGTCATTTGTTTGAATTTGTTGTGAGCTCTTTACGTTTGGAGACTAATTCCATTCAAAGATCCAAAATATCCCTGAATGCCTCGGGACCATACCAATCATCTAATGAAGTTAAAAATTACCTTCCAAACCTAATGAACGGTCAAAACTCAAAATCGACCTCGTTAACTTAAAAAATATTGACTTTGGTCAAACTTCTCAAATTTCAAAATGTCAAAACTGAAAATCTCATCCAATTCTCACCCAATCACCTCAGAAATCATGCCATCCATTCTTGGAAGTCATTAACAACATAATGAAATTACGAAAAGGTTCAAATTGAAGAAATGGATTCAAAAGAATAAAATAATCACGTGTGTCGTTACAATTATAGATTCACTAATCTAGAAATAATGGTGTAATTCTAATAAGTCGATATCAGATTTTTATTATGAAACATGAAATAAATCTTTAATGAGCAAACAATATATTCTATTGGACAAATGAGCTAAAAATTGAGTTTTGACCGAATAACTAGATTTGTATCATTAGTAGGACTAGTAAGAAAAAGAATTATTGAATTTTGATGTCGTATGAGAGAGTAATGATCAATTTAGCGCAAATAAATGTTGTAGATTTTTCTGGAGAAACAATTCTAAGAATACCCAATGCGTCCTTGTTGTAATGCAAAAGGAATGTGATGCAAATTATTTCATGTGAAAGCACATTAGGGACATCACAACATGACTTTTGAGAGCAGAATTAATGGATAATCATGGGATATCATCAAGATATATTTTCTAATTCAAATTTATGAGTTTTACATGAATCTATTCTACAGATTAAAGGCCAAAGTCAGTGATTTTCAAGAAGAATTTTGATAAAAGAATTAGATGTTATTTTTCAGCAGATTTAGAAGAATAATGAAAATTGAAATCATAACCAGCTATTGATAGTCTTTAAAGAGAAATTAAATTCCTAGAAAATGATGGAACATAAAAGTATTTTCTAAATCTAATTAAAAATCATCTTTTAAAATAAAACGACCGGGTCTGTCGTTACGGGTAGTTCATTAGTGCCAAGTTTTAGAGTTAGAAAACTCCGAGTTTGGGAGTTTGAAATTCTGGGCTAGGCTAGTCTCGGTCAATTTTGGAGCAAGGTATAATCTAGGGAAACCCGGGTAAGGATTAGGTTAGATGTCTTGATTTGAGCTAGTTTTCCATGTAGTCAAGACATAGAGGAGTCCGGGGGACTTTTCGGAATTGAATTCGGGCAAGTAGAACTCCCGGAATTGAGGTTGACGTGAAGAGGTTATTTCGAAACGTTGAGAAAATAAATGTGTTGTAAAATAGACTAGTTTTGGAGATTTTATGACTTTCTGTCCAGTGTCAACCACTATAGCTGTTGACACTCCGCCATAGCGACCTCGCTGTAGAGGAGAAATTATCGCTACAGAAGAAGTCAACGTCGGTCAGCCTCACGACTCCGCTACGGTGGTACCGCTATAGCGGAGCGGACCGCTATAGTGGAGCGCGATGGGATTTAATGTTGAAATTTTCCCAAAATAGTTCAGTTTTTCTTGAAACGTTTTAGGAGAAGAAGGGGGCGATTTTGGACGATTTCTACCAGTTTTTCACTATTTTTCGTCCTAAAGACCAAGAACAAGCAAGGGATCCTGAAAAAGGGAAAGCTTCGGCACTGTAGAACTTGATTATTCGAGGTAGGTGATGGTTTGATTTCTGTACGCTTTGTGTGTTGAGTACATATATCTAAGTATTTGTATGATATGCATGGCTTAGGGAATGCTTATCAATTCTGAATGCTTATCAATTCTGAAGTCCTTCTCCTAAGATAGATACAACAAGGGGAAGGCATAACCTAACATTAGTACTACCACCCTTCTTGTTTACTCTACTTCTTTTACATTAAAAATATTCCCGAATTTCACTTTAACTAGTCATTTAATTACCCATGATATTTTCTGGTTCCCCTAAACTTTCCCAACCGTCTAGTTCCTAGATTCTAGCATCCCACCCTACATAATGAACACAATAACCCAAAAATGACAACACCTCATCCCAACCCTGCCATTTCTCATTCAAAGACCAATCAAACATAATAATCCTCCAGACTCCATGACCGAAGGCCTACACATGAATTCTCCTTTCTATTTATGCAACAATATAAAATGAAAACAGGTCTAGGTCTACTCAATGAAAGAAAAATCTAGCCTACCTGGACGCCAAGCAACTGCACCACATATTCATTTGGCTCCGTGAAGACTTTCCCTGAAAGATGACGAACCTAAAATCTATGGTTTCATGTCCTTTTAGACAGAGTCCTTCCACCCCATGGCTCCCAAGCTTTAGAGAAGCCTAGGAGGATTTTTGGAGTAAACCTTGTGTATTTTTTAACTGAGGAGGAGAAGTCTTTTGTAAAAATTGCATAATTCTGGCTTCTGGTTTCTGGTATACCGCTATAGCAGCTAGATGACCGCTACAGAGGCGGTGCTATAGCAAAATAATTTTTGCTATAGCAGAGTGACGTCAACTCAGATGAATATCAAAATACAAAATTTTCCATCACGTCATCCCACTTAATTTAAAACGTATTTAGTCAATCCTGAAACCCATGATATCATAATTTCTAACATAACAACATATCAGGTCATTACAACAAATACCAATTTACCCATTGTTCATCCCCAAATGATATCATAATAAAGAGGAAGAAGAAACAAGTCCAGGGCTCTCACCGCCTCGCTTGACCGCGAAATTATAATCCCACATGATCCTGCTCCAATGAGGAAATTTCCTCCCTAGAGCTATCCAAAGAAAATTTAGAAGTAACCCTCCTTGAGTACCTATGAAATCTGGGGCCTCATAGAATATCAGAGCGAAATAACTTTTTAAAAACTTAGGAAGAACCCTTTCGTTCCCCAAAACTTTGATTGCTTTCTACTATAGCGAAAATTATACCGCTATAGCGGTACCACTATAGCGCTGTGCTGATCGCTATAATGGTTGGCAATAGTTGAAATAGGGGAGAAACCAGATTTCATTCCCATTCTCCTCCAAATTTGCCACCCAAAAATACTCCCTTTCTCCCGATCACCCAGCTCCTGACATTGGAAATTCCAGGTAATAATCATACCCGCTTACTCTTCTACTTTATTCCACAACTATAGGTAGAATTATGGTAGATATTGTGGTTGGTTTTTGAATTTGAACCTAGGTTGCATTTTTGTCGGGTTCCCGAAGCATGGATGCTTCCTTTACGTTTACAATGCCTTTACGACATTGTAGGCATAAGGATTTTGTAACTTTTGGCCAAAATGGTGGGGGAGGTGAAGGGTTCTTCTTGGAGAAAATTTATGATTTGGACAAAATTTAGAGGTTATAATGCCCAATTATTTGCATAAAACACTAATGGGACACTTTAGAAGTACTGATTTGAACCTGGAATGTTAAAAATCGAGTGTTGAGTCAAGGGGAGCTATTGATGCACCCTTTGAAGTTCTGGGATGATGAAGATCGCTATAGCAGAACTCAACTGCTATAGCGGTCTTGCTATAGCGGAGAAATTCCCGCTATAGTGGAAGGGCGCAAAACAGTAGCCTCTCAGGCCTGCACTAGAGTGAAATTTTCTTTTTGAAACACATTTTCTTGCGCTTTTACGAGTTCTAACCCCACCCCTTGTTACGTTGCAAGTTATCGCACTCAATGGCTGAAGGATAATTACCCGTGTATATCTATGATCGATTCCCTGACGATGCTAGTCGAGAGAGGTTCATGGACATTCGGAGGTTAGGCTTTTGTTATGAGAGAGCCTTCAAAATGGAAGGGGTGGATGAGAAAGCAACCGCCTTTTATCGCATGCTCCAAGAGTTTGGCTGGGGCCCATTGGTGGTGGCTCTCCTTTTTGGGCATTCCAGTTAGGTGAAGGAGTTCTATGCCATCCTCCCCACCGTTTATTGGGATGATCCCCCACCATCTATATCGGAGGGGTGGATGTCCTCGTGGACTCCCAGACTGTAATGAGGTGTTAGGAGTGCCCCATGTTCCAAACGAGGCATATCAGGCCAATGATCGACTGTGGGATATGACTTGGCTTAGGGATACCTTGGTGGAGGAAGAGTACAGAGGTCAGGTATACTGGCCCAGTGCTGAGGGCATCACTAGTGCTTTCTTTTCTGCGGATGCTAAGAGGTGGCTGAATTTGGTGTCCTGGAGGATTCGTCCGTCAGGCAATACCACTGAAGTGACTTATGCTCGGGCTTTGGTGATTTCTTATGCTATGTAGGGGATCATTCTGAATGTGGGGGACCAGATCACCTCCGAGTATAAGGACTTCTATAGGGGTAATAGGAAAGGCCCCTATCTTTTGGGTTTAGTGTTTGAGTATTGCAGGTGGGTTGAGGTGCCCGAGGATCATACAGACATGGAGGTAGTGATGGATGATGCTTTCAACCCCCTCCGGGTGAAAGTGATCACCTCTAAGAAGAAGAGGAAGATAGATGAAGCAGAGAGCAGTCAGGCTGCCGAGGTCGCTGGTGACGATGATGATGATGACACTCTTGCCCCTCTTTCCCAATCTCAGCCTCTGATTACTAGCCACCAGCTTGAGGAGAACCTTGCCGCAGTCAAGAAATTTATGGAGGATTATGCTACTAGAGGTACAACCCCGCCCTCCTCTGCTCAAGATTTTGTAGCACTCAGCAGGGAGTTAGATGAGGAGAAGAAGAGGCGCTCTCGGGATCGTATGTTGGCTAGGATGTGGAAGACCATTAAGGTCATGTTCACCCGTGCTTCCCCTGGCCAGGATATTTCCATACTTGATCCCGAGGACAGGCAGGAGTTCCCTTTCCTGAGCGATGATGAGGCCTAGGACTTCCCCTCCCTCCCTTTATTAGGAATATTTACTGCTTTTTGGGTTTTTCCCCATTTGGGGTATGTACTAGATGATATTTCCCTTCTCCTTTCCCTTTTATTTTTAAGCACATGGATGCTCATTTCAGATAATATTTCCCTTATATGCAAGCAAGTTTCGTGCTACTGGTGTTTTTCTGCTTTTACACAGTAGCTCGTAGTTTAACTATTGTTCTTAGATGCCCCCCAAAATAGAAGGAAAAATAGGGGAAAATAGGGTAGTCATTCTGTCCCGCCCCTCCCGCTATAGTGGTCATAACTCCGCTATAGTGGTACCACTGTCGCAAAAGAATTTCTGCTATAGCGGGATCGCCATAGCAGTACAGTTTCACTATAGCGGTTCCGACGATAGCAGCCCAAAAATTGAAACTTTTCAGTAGAGTATACCCATTTCCATTCTCGGTTACCTATGTTAACTCTATAAGTCCTGTCATGGTCTTAAGCAACACCCAAGACTATTCCTAGAAGTTCACAGATCGAAATTTAGCACCAAGATCTAACCAAATCAAATTCAAAATACATGAGAAAATGGTTCACAACTACACCATCCCGCTACCATGAAAGATTAATCCCCTTGTTCCCAACCATGTCCCGACTGTCTTGAAATCGAAGCTTCCCTATAGTCGTAAGTCCTGTCCCCTCACCATCTTAACCAATGATGAGTCTCCTTTTTGAAAGTAATAAAAAATTTCAAATAAACACATATAGAAATTTGTCACAAACCAAGGTATACCAATTCCAAATCATGACTTCCTTCAGACCCAATTTCACAGTCAGGAAAATCAAGTATACACCAATAATTTCAAACATCTAAGCATTGCAACACACAAAATTTCAAGCTTCAAGCTAAAACAAAAATCCAGTCACATATAATATTCCTTATTTGCCCCATATGTGACTGTCAGTCAATCATCCATGTCTTATCGCATTCTCTTAGGCCAGATAACAATTAGAACCTTCTCAGTTCCAACTCCTCTTGCTTAATTCATTGCCACCGGAGTCCAATGACATCCTTCACTTTGTTGAGATACTAATTGGACTCAACCCATATAAGAAAGTCAACGAACCGCACGAAAAGGAATGAAAGAAGAGATATGTTTCCTAGAATATTTCATTGCTTCCCAAAGATTAGATGTGGACATTAACACACCAATATGCAGGACTCTATTCAACATTTTGCTCTTGTACTGGGAGATTGGTAACCTAGGCTCTGATACCATTTGTCACGACCCAACTATCGGACTGTGCAGACACCTACTTTAATCCACCTAGATAGGAGAACTCTTACCACCCGATCCGACAGGTAATGCGGAAAAATAAAGTAAAACCATGAAATAACCTCCTTTTTAACTCAGGAAAATGTTTTACAACTTTTATTTCAGGAAAAATCCCTTACAACATTGAATGCAACCCTCCCTAGGATCTAGTCTAAGCAGGTACAAGAGCTAATATAAGAGAAATACAAGTAATAAAAAGAAGACACAGCTCCCACCAAGGAGACAAGAGTAGAAGCTGCTGGAGATCACCATCATCCCATACCTATAACGACCGGGTCCGTCATTATATGTAGTCCAATCGTGCCAAGTTTTAGAGTTAGAAAACTCCAGGTTTGGGAGTTTGAAATTTTGGGCTAGGCTAGCCTCGGACGGTTCTGGAGCGAGGTGGAGTCTAGGGAAATCCGGGTAAGGATTGGTCTTTGTGTCTTGTTTTGAGATAATTTTCCATGTAGCCAAGACATAAAGAAGTCCAGGGGACTTTTCAGAATCAAATTTGGGTAAGTAGAACTCTCGGAATTGCATTTGACGTGAATGGATTATTTCAGATCATCGGGGGAAGCAAGTGTGTTGTGAAATGGGAAATTTTTAGAGATTTCTAGACATTCTGTCTATGATGAGCGCAACGGCTCCATCATAGCTACCTCCGCTATAGCGGTGGAAAATACTGTTATAGCGGTGGTCAAGGCGGTCAACACCCACTTAAGACCGCTATAGCAGAAGTCGTCCACTATAGAGGGACTGCTATAGCAAAGCGGGGACCGCTATAGCGGGCCGACGGGTTTTTAATGCAGAAACTTCCCCAAAATAGTTCAGTTTTCTACAATTCATTTGGAAGAAGAACCAGGGCAATTTCAGGCGATTTTCCTTCTTTTTCCTTCGAAATTCTTCCCTAAGGTAAGGTTTCTACTCCCCAATCTTTGTACTACATTTCCTATGTGGTAGAATTGCTAGGAGGGAACTTGGGAAAAGGTTGGAATAACCTAGGAATGATAGAATCGGGGAAGAAAAGGGATTCCAAGAATGAATGTTCTTGGGCATTGTTAAAAGTATATTTTTATGATCATAGGGGTGGTTAATTCTCTATTTTATCCGTAAAAAATGATAGAAGTAGGTGAATTAACAGTGGAAAGCAGGGAAAAGGGTGGGATGATAATGGGTGGCCTAGGGTTTGGGGATTTGGTGTAATCCGGGTATTGTGCAGGCCTTGTGTGTTAATTGTATGTACTTGTGTGTTATTTTAGACCAAAAACGAGAAAGGAATTCGGAACACAGGAAAGCTCAGATTGAATAGAGCTTGGATCATTTTGAGGTAGGTGATGGCTTACGATTTCTTTGAATATTGTATATTTTGTACTCATATCTAAGTGATTGTATGAACTACATTGCTTAGGGAAGTCGTGTAGAATGTCTAAGGCTCCTTCTTTACAGTCTGTGATTTGAACGGTATTTGCTTATTGGTTTACAAGTTGTTTATTCATGCATTTGACTGTGGATTATTGATATTAGGTTAGCTCGGGTACCACGCCTGGTACGGGTATAACAAATGGTTGGCACAGGTACCATGCCTGGTACGGGTATAACAATTGGTTGGCGAGAGTACCACGCCTGGTACAGGTTTACTTTTTTTTGCATCATTGCATTATTATTATTATGTTGCATTGATTGATATTGGTTCTATGAGTGCACCTAGTTGTTTATTGAAATGTGTTATTGGTTTGGTGGTCCTTGAGAGGCCGGGGAAATTTTGGTTAACTGTTGTGTTGGTCTTGGTTTAGGTCGGGTTGTTCATTGACATTTGTGTTGGTCTTGGTTTAGGCCAGGTTGATTCAAGGTACATTGTGTTGTCTAGAGGGGATCCCAGGGTGGGTCCAGGATAGACGAAAATGTATAGTTAATGGTATATGGTTGTGGCTTAGAGTTAGGTGGTAGATTTCATGCTGGAACAGGCTAAGTAGAGAGTGGTAGTCTAGGTGTGTCTGTGGCTATTGTGCATGTTTCCATACCTTCTACTTGATATTGATGTACTGCTTATACTTTGTTTATTTGGAAACTGGCTGATGATCCTACCAGTACACAGTGGTGGTGTACTGATACTTCACTTGCTTTTCTTTTGGTGAGTACAGGAAATCTTCCAGCGGCTGAGACGCGTCCTCACCTTTAGCATCGACGATTTCTAACTTCAAGGGTGAGCTGTTTGATCAAGCTACCTTGGGCTTATCTTTAGAGTTGCAGACCACTTGTTTCAGACTTGAAACTATTTCGTATTTTCTTTTGGGGTTGCATCACCATATTCTAGATATTGGTAGTGATGTTTGGTACAACGATTTTCAGTTCCTAGGAGGTATTTTTCGCAGGATATATATATTAAAGATTTAGTTTTTGCATTATTTAATTGCTAGTTTACTTTTGTTGCTGGTTTTAGGTTGTTAGTCTAGGCAAAGGGTTGAACTCTACTGGTTCTTTCATTCAGGGGTTGGGTGGGTACCACTCACGATGGTCTGGGTCATGACAAAGATAGTATCAGAGCCTAGGTTCATTGATCTCGTCATATCAAACAGGTCTAGTAGAGTCTTGTGGAACGGTGCGGAGACGTTCGTACTTTTCTTTGAGAGGCTATGGGGCTTTAGGAAAAACTATCTCTTCCTTCTTTCCTTCGTGCTATAACTCGATTTAAATTGGTATTTGGTGATACAAATTGGTATCTAACCTCATTCACTCCTCTGTCCGCAGATGGTTACTACAAGGAATAATGGAGCAAGGCCAGCGGTCCCAGCAACGAGCCCAGCAGTTCGTGGCCGAGGTAGGGGAAGGGGTAGGGGATGAGCTGGAGCCGCACTAGCCAGTGGTAGAGCTCGAGCTGCTGCCGCACGTGAGGTAACCCTTCCCCCACCTCAGGAGCATATGGCTGAGGACGTAGAAGAAGTGGTTGTAGATGATGGAGGGGCTCAAGCGGAGGCGGCACCAGTTGGGGGTGCAGACCTTCCTACTATGACACCGGAAGCTTTTAAGCCGGCGTGGGATATTCTGAGTGGGTTGGTTGGTGCTGGAGCCATACCTACAGCTTATGCAAATCAGGCCTTGGATACTCAGCCAGCGGTTACTACCAAACCTAGGATGGATGCAGCTTCGGGCATGAATGATCTCTTCAGGCCAATGCTAGGCCCGATTATGATTGGAAATGAGCATGAGATGCTGACTAAGTTCCTTAAGCTGAAATCTCCGATGTTTCAGGGTACATATAAGGAGGATGCATATGAGTTCATCCTGGATTGCCATGAGAGGTTGCACAAGTTGGGTATTATACATCAACATGGGGTTGAGTTTGTCACTTTTCAGCTGCAGGGTGATGCCAAGCAGTGGTGGAGGTCTCATGTTGAGTGTCGATCTTCTGTTCTACCTCAACTGACTTGGGAGCAGTTCCACGTGTTGTTTCTAGGGAAGTACGTTCCCCGTACTTTGAGGGACCAAAAGATAGATGAGTTTCTAAACTTGGAGCAGGGTAGCATATCGGTCTCGGCTTATGAGGCTAAGTTCCATGCGTTGTCTTATTTTTCGACACAAATGTTGGGGTCCGTAGAGGAACAGGTCTGATTATTTATCAAGGGTCTGAATAGTGAACTGCAGGTACTGTCAGTGCATATGACTTCTTCAGGAAAGGGATTTAATGATGTGGTGGATTATATGAAGAAGATAGAGGGAGTTAGGCAAGCGGGGCAGGCTAAGGCTTTAGCCAAGAGGCCCTGAAATAAGGCAAACTATAGTGGTTCATACTCCAAGGGCCAGCATCAGCAGGCTTGCTCGGCCCGTCCTATTCAGTCAGCTCTGCCAGCTACTACAGGTGGTCGTCAGGGAGCTCAGTCTTCACCTCCTAGAGGCCAGAGAGCGTCCTATACATCAGCTAGAAGACCTACTCTTGACCGTGGTTGCTTCTATTGGGGTGAGTTGGGCCACTTTAAGAGAGAGTGTCTACATAGGCAGACAGGTAATCAGGGTCAGTAGCAGACTAGAGCAGTGGTTCCAGCAGGCAGAGGCGGTAATGCTAGGGGTCGTCCACAGGTTGGATGAGGTAATTTTTAGAGAGGTCGGGGAGACCGAGGGAATAGCAGCACAGGCAGGGGTGCGGCGCAGTCGGCCCGGGAAGTTGACCGGATTGATGATCGGGCTCATTTCTATGCTTTTCCAGGGAGGACCGAAGAGGAAGCCTTAGATGCAGTGATCACAGGTACTATTCTTGTCTGCAATAAAATGGCTTCTGTATTATTTGACCCAGGTTATACATATTCTTATGTGTCTGTGAGTTTTGCTTTGGGGCTAGGTTTGACTTGTGATATCCTTGATTCCTTTATCCATGTTTCTACCCGAGTTGGAGAGTCTGTGATTATGACTCATGTATATCGTGACTGTTCTGTTGTGTTTGTGGGATTACATATTTGAGTAGACTTGGTAATTCTGGATATGGCTGATTTTGATATTATCTTGGGTATGACCTGGATATCTCCTTATCATGTTGTGTTGAACTGTAACACCAAGACTGTGGCTCTAGAGATTCCGGGTAAGGATAGACTAGAGTGAGAAGGTGTGTACAGACCTAAGCCAGTTAAGATAATATCGTTTGTCCGGGCTAGGAAGCTAGTGGGGAGGGGGTGTATAGCCTTCTTGGCTCATATCTGGGATGATAGTGTGGAGTCCTCACCTATTGAGTCAGTTCCAGTGGTTTCTGAATTTTTAGAGGTGTTTCCAGCGGACTTGCCTGGTATGCCTCCGGACAGGGATATAGATTTTTGTACTGATATGGAGCCAGGCACTCGTCCCATTTTCATTCCTCCGTATCGTATGGATCCGGCAGAATTAAGGGAACTTAAAACTCAACTGCAGGAACTCCTAGATAAGGGATTTATACATCCAGTGCTTTGCTTTGGGGTTCTCCGATTTTATTTATGAAGAAGAAGAATGGTAGTATGCGGATGTGCATAGATTATAGGCAGTTGAACAAGGTACCTCGTATAGATGATTTGTTTGACCAGCTTCAGGGTGCATCAGTGTTCTCAAAAATTGACTTGAGGTCGGGGTACCATCAGTTAAAGATTAGGCCTGAAGACATTCCGAAAATTGCTTTTTAGACTCGGTATGGGCATTACGAGTTTCTAGTAATGTCGTTTGGCTTGACCAATGCGTCGGCAGCATTCATTAGTTTGATGAATGGGGTGTTTTAAGTCTTACTTAGATTCCTTCGTTATCATGTTCATCAATGATATTTTGATCTACTCTAAGAGTAGGAAGGATCATGCTAATCACCTTCGTATTGTGCTGGATACCTTGAGGCACCAAAAGATTTATGCAAAATTCACTAAGTGTGAGTTTTGGTTGACTTCCGTGGCATTCCTGGGGCATGTAGTGTCAGAAAAGGGGGTGATGGTGGATCCCCAGAAAATTGAGGCAGTCAAGAGTTGGGTTTGGCCTAGCTTTGTGATCGAGGGGAGGAGTTTTGTTGGGCTCGCGGGGTACTATCGGAGGTTTGTTAAGAATTTTGCTTCTATTGCTACTCACCTAACCAGGCTAACACAGAAGTAG